>JAQFZQ010000836.1:0-25623 GCA_034696005.1 Glomeris marginata
TATAAAAAAGAGTTTGTCCTGGGACAACAAAGGTGTTCCTGAACTCCTATTTAACTCCTTTACTTCTTAGAGTGTACGAGAAAGAATTCGTAGCCAGTCAGTGACATGAGCAAGATGGCGGCCGACAATCGTGTCATATAATTGTTTGAGAAAACAGTGAGATTTCAGGCCAAACAAATAATTAGCGCAACGAGTGATGGCAATTTGGGGAGCACTTTGAAGTTGGTTGTGAAAAGGGGTTCTCGTCAGTTCAGTCATCTGTATAACTTGTTTTGCTTTTAACACAAACACGAGTGATTTTGCAGAGTTGAGTGTTTTTTTCACTCAGTTTTCAATTATTTCTATTAGAGATATCGATTGATTCACGTGCGTGGCACTTGTTTTAGCACCTTTTGTACGTTGCACGAGCACGGGGTTGGTTGAACCACTCGGGATGCATCCTGGGAAACCCGGCAAACAAAAGCAGCCATTTCACTGTAGACGCTGTTGATCTTTAACTTAAGTGTTTGCCGTAAAACAATGTGCATGGCGTGTGCAGTGCAGTCACCCTGCAGCAGCAGTTCACTCTTGTTTTTCCATGGCTTAATCGTGTGCAAAAATTCTGAGTAATATTTACACTGCAAAACCTGTAAAATCCAGGGATTGTTCCAGTCTGTTTTTGCCTGGCTCAAAAAGTGAACAGCCTCCATAGTTTATTTAGGTACCATTTTTACAGTATACAGTAGATTCAGGTGAAATGGAACTCGTAAACACCTATTACTATAATTCAAGGCAAAATTTGATTTTTATTATCGTGCAGACGTTTATAGCTTAAATGAAAATGTAGATCGAGGAAATATTGTTTTTACTAAGTTTATATACACTGGTCGTGAATGGTGTTTGGTTACAGGGAAACTGCAAATGAAAATTAATTGTCAATTGGGAATTTTTGAAGTAATAAAATGAAGGCAAAATTACATGTAATCATAGTGTCTTAATCCGGAGGCCCCATCCTATAACCTATTCCTTTTCTCGCAAGCATGTGGCTAACCTGTAGTCCATAGACCCATATGGTTTGCAACACAAGTATTTTTAATGCACAGTTTTCTGGAACCACATTTGAAGATGTTCTAGTTAATTAGAAGATGGGGAAATCTGGAGAAAACCCGTCGCAAGCTGGCAGGATAATGTATAGTGGAACGGTTCACAAGGATACTTGTAAAACTCCATCGTTTGAAAGTACAAGCATAATGAACATGCTTGCAGTGGCATGGGGGCCTGTGAGTGACAGACCAAAAAGCTGGCATTTGAAACAGTTACACGCGCATGAAAACGAATGCTATAGTTGAACTCCACTTTACATAAAGCACTATAGTAGTCGCCGCGAGAGTTGAGCCACAGCATGTCTCGATTCTACTCTCTTACCAGGGTACCACCTGCCTGATCAGTTGCAGCAACTGTACATGTGGCACCCTGTCTACAGTCCTTCACACCAGAGATGGCACTCCAATCCATCTAGCTTCCCCTAATTAGATGAGCCAACTGGAAAGGTCAGGGGTGCTCAGTGCAGTGCCAATTGCTTACACCTGTGTGTCTGCAAAGTTTTTGGAAACACACTGCACTGAGCACCAGTTGGCTCGCCTAATTAGGGGGAGGCTAGGAGGATTGGAGTGCCATCTCTGGTGCAAAGGACTGTGTAGCCTGCCGAGAACTCTCGTGGTGATACCTATAGATATTACAAGCACGTGAAAATGCTTGCACTGGCATGGTTGCCTACGAGTGACAGACCACAAATCATGACGTTCGATGCGTTCACACGCGCGTGTATAAACACAACATCGAGTACTGATACTTGTCCTCTGACTGTCTGCAGGCAAGCAGGGATATAGAATAATGTTGAAGTGGGTGAATGCTTCATTGGGACAAGATGGTCTCAATGTATCCCACTTAACTGCAGTCCACTACATGCTATTGAAAGATTACTAGCCCCCTTACTCCGAGGGACTTAATGTTGGTTTCTATGGGTGCATGAGGCGAGATTTATCGGGTTGTAAGTTGGGTGTAACACATCGATCGGTTTGTACAGTTCACACACACAATCTGTACAGGATTGAACACACCGGTTTGGGTGCGAAAGCCACAATGGCGATGTGGACTATTTCCTGCCAGATGGCAAAGCAAGTGGTGAATGGGATATGGGTATTTTTCGATTGAGGGGGTTGATTATAGGTTGATAAGAAGTGGGTGGTGGAAATCGATGCAAGCAGGACATGGTGGATTTTGGGATTGGGCATGGGACATGTTGTCGGAAACGTTATTATATGTGCAGTGTGTACGCCGAAGTGAACACCGACAAAGAGTTGATTCTTGCGTAACGTGCAATTGCATGCAACCGGCAATGGCCACTCACCGGAAGTTGCAGATAACACGATTTTTATACCATTTTTCGACTAATAATGCGCCATGACGGTGATAGATGGATGGAGGAGGGGTTTGGTTCAACTTGGGGTTCACTTGGTTCACTTAGTGGGGGGCCGTCTGTATCTGACGTTCGCGTTTGGCGGGTGGTGACGTCAATTTGCAAGCCACGCCCACCCGCTAATGATGTTCGCATAGCGTGCAGATCGATCTTACTTCCGGTGGCTGCTGCCTTTTTCCTCCCAAGTCCCAGCCATGCTATCAGGATATAATAATACCAAACAGGAAGTTGTACATAAGTTTCACTTGTCTCCAAGTTTGAACAGTTGGAAAAAAAGTTTTGCGTCAAAATAGGGGAGGGGTAATGAAGAGTTTGACTTTAATTGACTTTTGATTACTTTACTAATTAAGTCTCGGTTGAGGGGGGTGGTCAGATGAAACTGCTAATTTTTATGTCAAACTGTACGAGGGATATTGTACGAGGACTATCCGGAAAGTATTAGCCGTTTTTTTAATGTAAAAATACAGATCTGCTGTAATGGTTAAATTTGTTCTAGCAGCTTTTATTTATCCAGTTTTAGATAACGTGCAAAACATAGGGTGAAATTTCAGTTCTACTTTTCCAGTTTTTTCCACTTATCTGGGTTTCACAGTATTTTCCAAAGAATATTGAAAAATTTAGTGCGTTTTTATATAATTTTTGTTGTAGTAGTAAATCCTTTTTTCCCAGAACAGTTTGTAAATTGAATGGAAATCGTTGGGGAAATATAGGAAAAAAATAGTTTCTACTTGAAATGCGAATTATTTCTGTTTAACTTCACAGATTGAATCGAGCTTAATATAAAATTTTGATTTTGATGTGTTGAAGTGGATACGTTCGCCTTTAATAATTGTCTTTGATTTTCTTGATTAAATGAGTGCAATTTAAGTGTCCAGTAATTCACGTCAATTGACTTTTATACAAATGTAATGTTTCATTCGCATCACTTGATTTAATTACTCTTAATAATTGCTTTCACAAACCTTGTTTGCCGTTGTCGATTGGTTTTGCATCTCTTTATACTATTATATCGAATATTTGAATATCTCAAGTACCATTCGCTGTATTGATTTTTTGTTGCATTATTTGTATGCAGAAGCCAATTTAAAGTTTGGGACTTGATTTGAATATTGCATTTAAAGCACATTTCGGTCTCCGCGTCTTCGATGGACAGAAGTTTGCTGTGATTGCATTTGATTGCTAACTATTAAATAGTGCAAATGTTTTCGAAAATGTTTGCTTTTTTAAAAATCCTTTTTATTTTCATATGCAAACGGGCGAATTTACAAACTTAAGTGATATTAATGGTAAACTGACAAGGTTTTGTAAGGTACGCTGAAACCTAACTAAAACTATATAACAAAATTAGCAAAAAAGTTATTAGCACTTAACTCGATGGGGTAATTGACCTATTTCAAAGGGCACCACCCACGAAAGTCGTAACTCCACCCACCGTAGCACACAATCCCGAACCCATGTAAAACTCAACGCAAAATGGCGGTCAGGACGAGTATACTTTCATCACTTTAGCATGCATTCACACGTTCGATTGCAAAATTCCGCCGATTTTGTGATTGAAAAACGCTTTTACCACATTTAAGATGAAGGATTATCAACTAGAACAAGCTTTCCAGCATTTCTGTGCACTTTTACAGCAATGCACGGCCGTAATTTCAAAGTAAAACTCGTTTTTACTGTTTCTCACATGCTATTTTCGAGTAGTTCTACTCTACCGAGCCGCCATTTTGGTTGAGATCGATAGCGCTCTTCACAGACCAATTATATGAGCCGACCAATAGGAGTATCATGAAATTGGTCAATTAACTTAGGAGGTTCGTCTAAGCTAGCCGACCTCCTATCAGTTAAACTTTAAAACTTTCAAGTACTGATAACTTTTTTTTTACTAATTTCCACAGAAATTTTGTTGCGAATTTATTATTAGATTATGTTTGGGAATGTCTTTTTTACATGTTAAGCTCAATTTAACTGTAATGTTGAATTGACTCGTTAATTTCAGGCAGTCATGATACTATTTAAAATGTTTCGTAGGTATAAAGTTTTCAATCTTTGAATGCCATGAAATCGACCTTTGGTGTTTTGCGTTGAGGTAATTGCCAGGCATGCAGTGTTTCCTGTGGCAAAAGCACACATAGAAAAATGGTAATTCAGTTATTTTGAGACAGTGCACACATTGCTATTATTATTGCTTTTCGGAGCGTGATCCATTAATATCTAGACGAACGATAATGATGATGCACGTTGTCATCTTTGGTGCACTGCACCACATTGCACACAACTTTTGCTCCAACATTTTGGCACACACTGTACACTGTATAGGCAGAAGCTCTTCTTTTCCACATCTTCTTTTAGCAGTGTTGTATTAGTGTGTGCTTTTGTGTCTTTCGGCCGTTGTATGGCGCTCATTTTACGTGCAATTTTCTTTTCTCTCCTTTTCCTTTTTTGCACTGGTCTATTGTGCATTTTTCTGCTCAATGTTTCGCCTCTTGGCGCTGATGTGGTCGCCATTTTGCTGTTACTTGCAAAAGAAATGGCAGCCTATAGTCGCCAATCGGCCCCTAATCAATCACGTGGGTGGTCTGACAGCCAGCCTGAAATGTCGGAAACGACTCTCCCCAAAAAGATTAACTTATATACCTATTATAGTGCGCATGTGCATCCTTCCTTTCTTCGCAACACCTCAATAATAATATCCCAACGCTTTCTTTCAACGTCCATCTCATCCCTTACATAGTTTTCGAGCGATTTTCGGATTTTATGGGCCACTTATCAACGAGGAAACAAGAAAAATGCCTATGAAAATGCTGATAGGAATGCTGCACTTTTTGCTCCCAGTTGTGCCATATTTTGGAATTTCCTGTAGCTATATCCTCCACCACTTGGCAATTTACTGCAGGTTGTACAGTATTCTGTTTCTGGTGTGTATGTCAACTGCGGACGAGAATAAAATGAGCTAGAAATTGTGAAGGTAACGGAGGACCACCCAAAAGTGAAAGTTTGTAGTGCAACTGAGAGTGGACGGAGGGGTGAGCTCGTCTTCTTCAATGGCAACCAACAACAGCTTATGCAATCTGAGCATGTACATTTTTTTGCGATGAGATGTTTGAAACAACAGTTACTGCTCATGTTCTATCATCTACATTCTTGGAATGCAATTTGTTTTCAAAATGGGATTTAAACAATGTTAGCACATATGGGTTTTACAAGGATATGTTGAACGTGATGGACGTGCCCCTCCGTTCGCAGAGCTTTTCTCCAAGCCTCAGATCAGACAAACTTCAAAATATTCATGGGGGTATTTTGTGACGTCATCGGTCAATTGGCTTCAAATTTTGGCTGCCAAACCTTCCCCAGATTGGTGCTTATTAACCCAGCACTGTTCTGTATAATTTTAATTCTGGCTGCCATTGTCTGTGTGCAAGTATTGCGTACTAGTAGTACAGTGCCCTATATTCATTTTCTATGCATTTAGAAATATGTTGACCACCTGTAAAAGTTGACTGTATATGGTTTTGATGTATGTGGATAGGTGGCACTGTAGTGCGCTTTTCTGCTTTAATTTTACTTGCACGGCAATCTTTGCGAGTAAGATGTTAATATTTGATACAAGTAGGAGGTTAAATGAGTATAGATGATAGGAGAATGACGAACACTTGCAACTGCGTTTTAATTACAGCGACAAGAAATTGTTGTGAAATTTTTGGGGAAGTGGGTAGGAAATATTTGGTTGTGTGTGTGTGGGAAGTGAATTCACTCTTGGAGATGGATGATGACTTGCTGGTTTGTTAAGGGGTTAAGAAAAAGATGGAAAAGGACATTGGCATGGAGGATGGAGACGATAATTAACAAAAAACACGTGCCACGTTTTATGGTCGCCAATGGATCCACCCCCCACGTGCTCCATTGCTTGCACAATGCCCAGCCACCAGTGTTGCATGATGGGAAATGCTCTCCATAAAACTTACTACTTTGCGTGCTTCCACTTTTCCGAATTGAATACTTAAACATAGCAGGCAAAGTGAGTGGCTCCAAGTAATTAACTGCTGCCACATATAAAACTCCACAAAAGTGTCATCTCTTAGCTAATTGTTGTAATGCAACACTTTTAAGTGTACCCCTAATTAATTCTGATTTTCCAGACCCGACCACAAACTATTATGTACAAAGTTGGGAAATATATTTAGTTAGTATATTAGGATATGTATGTGTATTAAAGAGAGTATAGCCAGGATTAATTGCGTTATAGTCGTGGGAAATTGTAATGCAAGGTACCAAGTGTAGTTGGAATTTTAAATCATGTGTTTTAGATTCCATGAACGAATATTATAACTACAGGATGTCCATAAAATCGGATTCCCTTGTAATACAGTATTTTTAATAATCTCTGAAATTTTATGTGCAATAAATTTGCTGTTGCTTCACTGCATAACAAGGAACCAGACTTTATGGACACCCTGTATATTTGACACTTGAAGTTACAAGAAGTTTCTGTGTTATTATCTATTGTGTAATTACTTTGTAAATATATCAGCTGTCTCAAACCTGGAAATCTGTCTAAAGAGTAGTCATGGTTGCATTTATCAGTCTTTTAAATGTTATTGTAAATTTCCATTTGTTGGAACACAATGTGAATCTGTATTGCGAATGACTACGAATTTTACATTGCTGAAGGTATTGCGCTTGACAGGTTTCCTCTGAGTTTGACAGTTTTGTAACAATGTTATTTATTTCACATGCCTTGGTGACTCAAAATCTTTTGTTTTTCTGATTTCAGGTAGGAAAACATTTTATCTTGCTGTGCTGTTTCGCTGTGTCAATTTACGTCAAAGGTAAAAATTCCCAACTTATGCGTCTCTGGTATAGCTCACTTTTGAAGTTTTGAAGCTATACGAGTGTTGTGAATGTTGGACAAAAATATTTAAATATTTGGACAAATGTGCCAGCATGTCTCTCCCTCTTCCGTTTCCCCATATTTTTAAGGTGGAATGAATACTTAACCCATTTGGTAAGTGCATTTTGATGTGGCATTTAGTTAGATAGCTATACTCGAGGCAAATGTCATTGAAAATGAAAGGCCAGTGAAAAGGAAAGGGAAGAGGCATGCATGGGTCAAGTGGAGGAGCAGGAGTCTGTGTACAAGGGCACAATGAGCTTGTCGACTGGCTTGAGTCTATCTGGGCAGAAGAAAGGTATACTAGCTATGCGAACAATGCGCTTGGCCAGACAAAGACAATGAAGTAGGGGTGGTAGAGCCGGATATTAAAGGGGTTGGGAGTTCATCTTAGGATTATTACCCGCTTTGATGGTCCACTGAACACTTGAGGCTGGGCTTTAATGGAGCGCCCATTTACCGACGTCAACGTTTTCGGTTTTCAATGCCACCCATTTGGACCAGATTAAACTGAAACACCATGAAAACTGGGGTCCATCCACGTGTTAATAAGACTCATTAAACTTGCACTCACCCGGCTATGAAATCCAGATTTTTTCCCCTCCAAAATCTACCTTCCAATAACAACAGTCCTTGCTTTTGTCATCCTTTATGAAATATGATGATGCTGGCGAATGCGATAAGCAGAATGGGATTTTATGATTGGTTAATTGTAAACCACATACAGATTACACATGTTCAATTATTGACAGATATAAGTGCACTTTCGAAAATTGGGTATAGAATTGAAATGAGAATAATAATTTGTTAATGTCCATCAGAGGGAACAACGACAGTGGATAGACATTACCACTGACCATTTAATGGTGCGTGATGATAATCATGATGTGAATTTACTATGAGCAGATTAAGGAATATTTTTTAGATTCACTATAGTAGGCACAACGAAAGAAGACTTGAGTGTGGTGGACGCAGCCATTGCAAAAGCGTTATAGGGGTGATGAGTGCAGTGAGTGATAGGACTCTCCCATTACGAATGCGTTCACCCTCCCTTCAACCGCTGCAGTGGATGGTCCGGTGACGTCACGGATCTTCTTTCGTTGCGTCTACTAGAACATTAGGCGATTTGTTCAGAACTCGCACGCGCAATGAAGATGCACATGACTGCATATAATATGCACGAATAAGTTCAGCGCAAAGAAAAATGTTTGCGTAGAAGCAATGGAAAATTTGTAGAGTTCAAATCAAATTATTGTCATTATACCTTTGCAAAGTACCTAGGGAAATTTGACTGAAAATAAAGGGAATCCGATATCGGGTTTTTGCATATTGAAACTCGTGGGGTTGCATGTAAATTTGCGTGTAGAAATCAAAAATCCATACTCTCAATATTTTTCACTTATAATCAAGATGGAAAAAATTATAGATATGTATACGATCCTGCATGAAAATTTACGAAACACCTAACATAGATTTGAATTATGCCATTAATGAGTCATAGTGGACATTTGTTTAAAAGTTGTGGAATTGGTATTTCACTTTTATTTACATTGATATCTAGTATGGGACCTACATTGATGTCTTCTTCACTCCATGTTTATATAGAGATTGTATAAAATGTTTTTACCTCCCACTTATGTTAATTTTTGTAGGTATAGTGCAGTTTTCTTAAAGAAATACAGATTGTTATATAGCATATTAAATGGGATATAATGCAAATAGTGTTTAGGAGGAAGTATTTTTCGCTTCGTCATTTAATAACAGCTTTTATGTTTAATGGAGTGCCAGTTACGTGCACAGTTCACTCGATATACATAGTGCATAGTATTGTATAGGTGCACGAGCACTCAACAGTAATGTAGGCCTAACAGTTTCTCCAAACATGAACAACAAGGAAAAGGAGGAGGAGGAGGTCTGGCATGAGAAGCCGAAATTAGCATGATATTATGTCGTAAAAGCTGCGAGAGATTGAGGTGCATTGTGGGCTGTTTTTGCTAGTACTTTTCGAACAATCGCTTTTCACTACAATGTGTGTGTTTTGTTGAGTGACCGCTGCATGACGTTGCCTCAACCCTTTCTTTATGACTTTTTAAAAGTGGCCACCACCATTTTGACGGACAGCAGCACATTGCAAACTTTTTTATGTGTTGCTGTGCAAAAATCAACTTCTATTAATGGGAAAAAATGGCATAACATGGTGTGGGGGACGTGCATTTTTCATGTAAATTTTAGTGATGAGGTTGTGGAAGTGCTTGGAATTCGGAATGAGTAGTTGATAAATTCAACAAGTGCAGTGATAATAATTCAAGATGGTGCATCACCTATAGAAAAGCGTTCTCATATTCAATATGGTGACATTTTGCACCACTTTTTCCAGGCTTTGACGTTTGAGTCACCAAATTCATGACTTATTATTGTGAGATGATGTGACAAACCATCTCCAAAAAAATTCAACATGCGTTACAAATGATTGAGATATCATATTTGTGTGTTGGCATCACTACTTGAATTTGTTGAATTGAATATCGGACGAGTTTCATATAAATGTGAATCATTTATGAAATATGTCAAATGTCTGCACTAGTTCGCAATTGTCAAGCAACATATTGAATAATATGAAAATGTTTCGGTGTATCTGTCACTGTTATTTTGCCAAGACTGGCTTCAGTTAAAAATTGTGAAAGGTTTGCAGAACAATATTTGGCAAGTGCCTATTGCTGAATTATACAGGGTGAAACGAAAGTATTGACTATTTGGGAATAACTGTGAAAAGATGTGCTTTGCAGGTGCCCCTTGAAGAGTGTTTAGTTAATTTTCAGATGTGCTTCACTGCATCACTTATCATTGTTGAATGCATTCATTTCCCTGCTGTTGTTTTAATTAACTGATTTCATACCTGTTTTTGCCAAAATTTTCATAATCTAGTGTTGGCAACATGTTATAAATTCGCACCATGCTTCTAATTTCAAAGATGGCTGAGTTTCGTTTAGAATGACCTTGATACGGTGCTTCAAGGCCACATGTGATGTTATCAATAGATGTCCCCCGGTGAAAAGACCAAGTTTTGTCATGGTCTTAATCCAAACAGAATCACTATACTTTCATAGTTAGAGGCAAAACTTCTGTTCCACCCTGTATTTGGCATAAAATGCTTCTCTGGGTTTGGCAATATATGTGTGAGACGTTTGATTAGGAATTCTGCAAGGCTATAATTAACATGCATTATACTGGTCCTTGTTGCAATAACCTATATATAAGAACATTCAATAAACATGAAAACGACACTTTAATTAGCATAATACAACAAAAGGTCCGGAAATTCTCGGTTACGTAACGGATGACCACAAGTGACTCCTATATCATGTCAAGGCTCTCAATTCCTCTGCTTGCATGGCTTCCATTTTGGTGGGTCCTTGCCAAAACCCCTTGTTGGTACCGCCCACTCAACTGGGAGAAGCAATAGAAATGGTCCTTATACCGTTACAACTTCCAGTAACCAAATTATGGCGTTTGATTTGATTTCATTTTGATGTACAGTATGTAGGTATTTAGATACAATAATTCCCAGTTATAAGTAGAGGATGTGTTTGTTCCTATAATACAGTAAAATCTGTCTAACTCGAACACATGCAGTAAAGAGAAATTCGTTCAAGTTAGACATTTTCGACTTATTGATGTTGATCTCAATACTAGGGAATCACCCAGTGCACATATATTCCTTCAGATTCACAGGTATTAGACTTATTCAGGGTTCGACTTAGGCAGGTTTTACTGTGCAGACTATGTTGAAATTATGTGATAAGTTCCATGAAGCAGCAAAGCAACTTTATTTTCAACTTTGAAACTAACTTTCCTGTGTTTATTTGGTTTTGGTTCTCCACTTAATTAATGTAACTATAGTATTGATCTTGTGCTGCAATTAATCTTAGTAATCAATTATTAATTAATTTCGGAATAATCCCCAAAGGTAATCCATATGCAATTTAATATACTTTTAAACTATTCCACTGAGTTAATTAAAATACTGTTGACAACACAGAACGATGCAGAAGAGCTGCATCAAAAATAATGTGATTTTGTGAGCATATTTTCCTTAAACTGGATTAGTTGAATCGTTTTTCGAAGCTGTGCTTCTTTCAATAGTCAGTTAATGGGTTAAACAGTATTGCTGTAAATTAAGATTTGGTCTGTTTATAATTTACCAACAGTATGAATACATAGTTTTCTTTTCTTTATTGATTTGTTTCCTTCATTGATGAATTGAGTTTGAAATTGTGCAAAGCACTTCTTGCTCTGTGAACGTTTGGTGAATTATTTTTGTGTGTGTTGGCATGCATTGAGAAGAGAGTGATTACAATTTAGCCGGATTGCATGGGTGTGTAATTCGTGTGATTTCGGTGCTTGATTGCTTTTCTCATGGTATCTGTAAAAACCGAAGTCGACACAAATCTTAGTAATTGATATTTGTTGAAGTCTCCCGGGGGCCGAGAAAACCCTGGGCAACTCAGGCAATCTTTTAGAGGAAAGATGATCCCTATGCCATTGTTTACCCGACCGTGAACAAAAATCTAGCCGTCTTTGCTTTTGTGTTCGCTGATACGCCAATATAGTTGTCTTTTTTTCTATCCCCCTAGCTTTCTTTACTTTTTTATATCTCTGTCGACCTCATTCTCCTTATTCCATGGTGTACAGAGTGGGTAAATGTGGCCTTTCGGCAATCACTGAACACACAGTAGCTGCAACACATTCCTCCTCCTTTTATTTTTATTTGTTACATTAGTAACATTTGTATTATTGGGAAAACATCTTGTCCAATAATTGTAACGGATACATATATGCTGCAAAGAAATTGCGGTGATATTTGAAAGCTTGTTGTCGGGTGTCTGCTAACCTGATAATCCTGAAAGTCATGATTAGTGAAAATTGTTATGAAATTCATGATTTTTTGTCATGGTCATGGCCATAAGAAATATACATACTTTTGAAATCATATGCTTGATTGCAAACATGCACACAGTCAATTCATTCATGGAAATGTTTTTATGAGTGTTCAATTTCTGGTTTTCATAAACGAAATATATTTTCTTATAAATGGTGTTTTATCACCTAGTAAAGACATGATGTTTTGGATTTGAATACCAGTAGACACCTTGTATAAATAATACAACAATCACATGAGAATGTTGGTGTGGGGGAGTACCAAATGTGTGGGAGGAAAATAAATATTTTCACTATGTAGTCAGGAGTTTATTACACCATGGCTTATTATGGAGAAAGATGGGTGAAATCTAGCTGCCAGTGCCTAAACCTTATACGTTGGTGTATGATACACCTGATTGAACAGGAAGGTATAAAAACTTTTACACCTCCTTTGGGTGCCACATTCCCAATTCATGGAAAGACAACTTGCAATCTCTCCAGAGGATTTTTTTTCTATCTCTCTCTCTCTCAATTTCATTGCATGTCAATGCCATTTCAGGAAAGTATGGGAAACACCTCTTGGGGAAGGTGTTCCCATACTCCTAAATGGTTTTCTGTCACATTGTCATGAAACCTTTTAAGACATCTATACCAAATGTGGGGAAAATGTAAATACACATGTTCCTAAATCAAATCCCTTTTAATTTGTGAATCCTTATGTTTCTTAGAAACACTTAGCCTGAAAATGACAGGTTTTCCTTCATCAAATTGACAAATATCCCGTCATGGGGTTAGTTTGAGCAGTTGACAGTAATTTATCAATGTGAATTACTCAAAGTGATCAAGTAGAACTTGACACTTCCCATTATAAAATGTAAAAGCATAATTGTTTGTAAAAAAATTATTGGAGTTTTTGAAACAATTTACAATCAGCCATATGTTGAATTTCAAATTTGGCATTTTTGCGCAGTTATTAATATTAAGTGATCTAGCTCTCTTTGAATTTAAACCCTGCAGGCAAGTGCAGTGTATACCTTGTCAGCATGCAACTAAGTTTGAAATGAAAATATGAATCTCTATGCAGTCTTTGTATTTCATGATATTTGTTTTTGTGATTCGGTTGCAAAACTCGCTTGTAAAGAAATTATTCATGCAGCAAGCAAATGTTATCCACTTAGTATTGATATGAAACTGCAAAAATAAGTAGCAGTGTTTTTGCAGCGGATTTGGGCATCTGCGCAGTTCCCACCATTAATTATATTGTGATATAGTAAATGTTACTTAAAGTTCTGAAATTTTGTAGGATAGCATATGAAAAACAACATAACTAAATGTATAAATAACATCGTATAATCTTTTGAGTATATTTCTTGCCAGCACTACCAAAAGAAATATTTACTAACTTTAGCTGTATTTAGGATGCAATGTTCCAATTACCCAATGTTATGTAGCATATGAATCATGGTTGCATGTATATTTGGAACATTGCATGTGCAGATTCAAAGGTATGTGAATTTAAATAGAAGCCGGTCTCTTATTACAGGCAGATCCCCAAGAAGATTTTGTCAATATAGAAACCTTCTTTTTGATACTTTACGGTACGTTAGCTTGTCATCAATAATTGGAGTAATGATGAAGCATAATGATGTATTGAACCAAAGTAGAAGTGAATAACAAGATTAATTGTAAATTGGGGTTTTTGGAAAGTAATACTTTAGTTGATGGACGTGTTGAACCCATACGCAATGTACTAAGCGGTTTATGTATACTAATGGGGAATGGAAAATACATGTTTGACGTTTTTGAGTTTTGGTTTTGTTGGTCATGGAGACATTGACGTTGTCAAGTATGGAAGTTGGTGGAAAAGTGAAGGTCGGGTATAGAAAGAAGAGGGAGCAGCATTCATTAGCCTCATGTTGATTGTAGTTGGTGAAGCGTGCATGATTGAAAAGTGAAGACTTGAAGGCATACAGGAGAAAAGAGTGTAGAGTGAGGAGGTTAGTTAATGGTGGGTTTCCTCCCAACATCGTCCAAGATGGCTGCCCACCTCGACCGCAATCTCTACCACCACCTTCCCCCAAAAAGATCATATTTTTCCACCATTGTCCTTGTATACTATAGATTCCCATCCTTTCCCTCCTAACTCCTCATTTTTCAACCCACAAAAAATCGACTTCCATCCACGTCTGGACACTATATAGCAATGCCAACGCCATCTTGATACCAGCCAATACATTTCTCATTTTTCCTCCCCAACAACTCATTTTTTTCTTCCTCCCGAACATTGCTGAATGAAACCTGTTAAGATTGTGCTATTGAGTGCAGCTCAAATCAAATAGCTCCACATTCTGTCCATGCACATAGTATATACAGATGCAGGTTACCGATTTGGCCAAATTGTAATCCAACTCATCCATTCCCTCCATATCCAACCCAACCTCCCATGAAAGTGCGTCCTACGTTTATGTAAACCCGTATAGGTGGCGCTCCACTCGATTAAGTCCTAATGAAAAACGCGTTTCTCTATGGTTGTTGTTAATATTGTGCTGGGATAGAGATCCTTACTGAAATATACGTGTGCTACATGGCTGTAGCAACTGTGCTATAATGTGGTATAGCTGCAATTAAGTCTTACAAGGTTCCACTTTCATCCTTCTTGCAGATGATGCTGCCGGCAATCTGCATTTTTTAAATTTTGTGGAACAGGATGCAGAAAACTTGCCTTTCAGCTGGTCTATGCAATAAATATGCTGAAGTTTCCTACAACAGGGGGTCTATACTCAGTTGGAAAACCTGGAATTATACTGGATTTTTATTTTACCCGTGTAATATCTTGCACACTCTGTAAAATGCATTACAAAATTTCACTTTCATGCAACATGCATGCGTGCATTCTGCAGATTTCAAATATTTTTTGTAAGGTGGGGTGTTCTAATCAGGTTAGAAGGTTAGTTAGTATCAATTTTGACATAGTTTATATGAATAGCCTGAGAAATCTGAAATATCGCAGAAGGTCCACAAATCTCGAGGTTATATTTTAAGAAAAGCCCAGCTGCTAGAATTTAACTATCTCCCAATGGACTACTGTGCCACTTATATTAAATGGTGTCAGCTTTTATTTTGCTGTCATTTTTCAGGGTGGAATGTGACGAAATGCTCCAAGAAGAGAGTTATATAGGGAATAGTGTTTTGGATTTTTTCATTGTTTAGTGCACGTGACACCCGTTATACACGTATAGGGTATTGTAGGTTATCTATCTGGCTTGACAGTAGATGTCTGTGTTTGCTGTGACTTGTGCTTGGAAGCAAGCTGTCTATCGATCTTTCGTAGACAGTGTCAAGAGCTGGAAGCAAGAGCAGGTGGAGAAAATCATTTGGGCTTTGATCCAAAATAAAAATGCACATCTGCTTTGGGAGAAAATCAACGCCTGGCCCAACATCTTGGGGCCAACATCACATAGTTTACAATCCAACCAAAATATCCTTCTTTAAAATGTTTTGCAGCTTCAGGTTGCGTTTATTATAAGATTAAGTTGTTCCTGCCTTCGGGTGCAGAGTAACTGTTCATAAACCACTTGATTTAAAAACCAGGGACAAAAATCCTTGAACAAACAATAAATAATGCGCTGGGAACGATTGGTCCATTGAAATCTCTTCAGAACTACACTTGAATAAGAGGAATACACTGTGGGCATATGTATTTTTTCTTTAAGCAATTTAAAAATATCTTAACTTCTTGACTGAATCCGCCAGTTTCTGCAAAAGTATCACTCTTCTCTATTCTGAAGATATTTCTTTTTTGGGTATACAGCGGTCCATTTGATACTTTGTTGTCGCTGAACCTGAAATCTGTATGCACCAGAATGCATATATAGCAACCTCGTCAATAGCCGAGTGGCAGAAGGTGATATTTTTTTAAAAGGCAACATGTCTATAAAAATATTGAGTCTTGTACATATAAACCTTTGACAGGCTCTTCAAATTGGAGGACGAATATTGGGAAGGGAGGTTTTCTGGCTCAACAAAACGTTAGAGGAAAAAATTGAGCTGAGTGAGCAAAAATCGCCTTGGAAACCACGTGGGATTCAATAAAGCTGAACGCGTCTCCACTGCAAAACATGCGAACGATCGTCAAAAATTACTACACATATTGAGAAGCCAGGAGAGTGTGTGTGGGAAATAAATCCGGCAACTGCCACTAAAAATCTCAAGTGCATATCCTCCAACTGGCACATGCAAAAACGCTTGGGGATTGTGAGCATTGGGGGGCAAAACGGAGCCGAAATGGGACGAAAAATGGCCCCAAATCTCCTTATACCTCCAACTTCACTCTATACTTTGAGAGTGACTTGGAAAGGGACTTTGGGAAGGGACTTGGGTAAAGAGTACGTAAAAACGTCCCAGGGTCTGGAAAAGTGTGCCGGCCTTCTCACAGAGGCACCCTTGGGAGATTTTTCCTAGATGGGATTTAGTTGGGATTTGGTGCAAATCCGTGCCAAAAAGAGGAAACGACCCCTGCTGCACAAAGAGAACCTTGCCTTGCCTGAGCCCCCTCCTGCGGAGAGACCCCTACAACTCTTGTGACTTATTGCAACCAAGTGGTCTTCCTTATATACAACACTCCTTTAGTTTTACACCCAAGTTTAGGATCTGTTTTCACCGGAATACTCATGCTGAGCACTGACAACAACTTGACCGCAAAACCGCCAATTTAAGGCCATTTTTGTCCTGTGCAACCGAAACAACCTGTGGTGTTGGGGGCAAGTGATGAAAACTTGAAGAAGTGACCACTTGGGAGTGGTGGCGCTGATGTCGTTAAGGCTGCTTCCGGTTGCAGTGCAGTGATCTATACCAATCTATATTATATGGTACTATACTAATCAAACTATCCGAAACTGCTTCAACAGCAGCTCCAACACATTGAACGCTGTGAAAATATTCTTTATTGGATTAGTGATGAGTTTCAATAGATTTTGTAGGCATAACAAACATTATGTTTCAAAGGAATTGGCCCCAATTATAGTAATCAATTATTAATTTGGAACATTTGGGGGTTTAGGATTATTCCAAATTAATAATTTATTACTAATAATTTTCTGCAACTGTATTTATGTGTACACCATGTGGAAAGTAGTTTATCAGGGTCATGTGCAATACATCTCTGCACTAAAGATCAACAAGCATTTGCACATGAAAGACATGTTGATAGTCTACTACAACGTTGTGATGATATAATCAGGTTGAAATCGCATGCAAGTCGCATTGGACTCAGTTGTTTGGTTCAGATAATCGACCACAGGTTGGAGGCGAAAATCGACAGTGTAAACTGATTTATTCAACTTTAATGGACATTTGTGCAATCTTTGCTAAGAAAGACGGTAAATCAACAGCTCTGACAATTTAATGTGGTCTTCACAATCGCACAGTAAAACTCCTTTCCAACCAGAACATCATTTGCAAATGTTTGCATCTAGCAGAGCTATTGATTTCCCTCTGTTCTCGGCAGAGGGAGCTCGATGCACATCTGTCGATATTGTTGTAACACAACATCATATTGGGCTGTGTTAATGGCCGCCATTGCACCAGTCAGTCAATGTGCTAAGCCCAAATTCGGTCACAGATGTGAAGTCCAACCAATGGGGATGCATAATCCAAATGCCATTTTCCTGAAGAATATTGCATCTAGATCTGTATCGATTTTATTATTTCAGTGTCCAACCAATATTTCATTATAATGAGGTTCTTCCATTTTATCGAGTAAGTTCCATTTATGTATTGATTTAGAAGCATGTGTTTGCTGTTTAGGGGATGTTATGCAGGCTAAAAATCACTGTCAGTTAAAAGTGACAGCTAAATATGTAACTTTGTACTAATGTACTGATGAAAGGGACATGTCCAACGGTGGAACATTGTAGGTGGCGCCACGAACTTGTTCAACAAGCAATTCGGCATAAAAATAGCTAGGGCATGGTATAGAGGTTGTTTGCTTGTTGTTGCACACTGGCAATTTATTGGGTCCGTGTGTGGACAGACTGACGTACTAATATAGCATTGGTTGGGGCGTCTGTTTGTCGTCGGCCACATCGACAAAACAATTCCAACCTCCTCTTGTTCATAGCATGCCCCACCCCTAAAGCTGGGAAAATGCGAAAAGGAGAGATGGGAAACACGTGCCACACGAGTTGTCCGATGCTAACCGCCGACACATGTGACACATGTGCCACATGTGACTTGTAGTACATATGCCCATGATTGATACACAGATTGTGTCGTTGTCAACGCACTTCAGACTTTTTCCCAGCCATATGCTTCCCTTTTTTCCAGGGATTTTATGTTTTTATCATGTGCTTAATTTGTTAACCGAATCTGTGACCGATGGGAACTGCTTTATTTTGTCAATTGACCCTTTCCAGTTAAGCACCTCCCGTTGCCAATTAAGATGGAAGCCGTAGTGAGGGAAATTATGCAACTCTGATTGGCTGAAAACACATTTTCTTGCTAAGGACGTCATTTTTCGAAAGTTTTTTTTTTCTTCAGCCAATGACAGAACACTGAAAAGTATCAGTTGCGTCTTAGTTGACTGCAATGACCAGAGTCTCATAATCTTACATGCCAAACCAGTTAATAATATTCATGTGGATTGGATTTTGACATAAACAAATGCTGCAGAGAAGCCGTATTTCTATAGGTCTATTCGAACTTATAATCAGATTTCAGCAAATTATAATAAGATTCTGATTTTGCATGTGTGAAAGTTCCTAATCATGACTTGATTGTAACTGCATTTCGGGCAATAATGTATTACATTGACGTTATTCATTTTATAATTGACTGCTTCATGTGACCTGATTGTCAGAGGATGGATAAAGCATGAATTAGACTTTAATGGAAAGAGGTCTCATGTCTGCAGCAGTTGATTATAACCGGGTTTATGCTGTGTACTACGAGTAGGTACTGTACGTGATGCGATTACAGTTGATCTTGGCCGGATTTCCTTACTGCAGTTTTGACACTAGCACTTCTGCACCGCATATAATTGATTATAGCCACGGTCTTGGAAGGTACCCATATATTAATACAGGATGTGCGAAGCATGATGACTGAACGATTGTATTACTCTTGGCACCGGTTGACTGTAACCATACTTTTATCCATAGGACCTACTTACCATAATAATATTGTACAAAATATTCCTCCTGTTCTAATATTGAACACTCTATTAGTAGTGTACCTGCAGTTTACCTGCATGATCTACTGATACTGGAAATTCTGGGAATGCACTGGAATTTTTTCTTAATCCTTGAAATTTAATTTGTTTGTTCCACTTATTCATGAATCAGGAAAAAAGTTATAAATATCCTTGAAGGTACTGGAAATATGAAATGAAAGTTTAATACACAGCCTGACATACCCCATCCTTGCAACCAGTTTCAAGTCCTTTCTTGTGTTTGATCAAAATACGTAATATATTCCGTCCAATTGTATCTACTACCCTCAAGCATAGGGCCATTTACCTTATAACACATAGTAGTTCCATTGTGCTTATAATTTATATATGCTCAATGAACGAAGCCTTGGCATATAGTCTATTTCAGTTCAACCTAATAAAAAACCCTGATGGATAGACTTGTTATTCAGTGACGGATAGACAAACACCCGCCTATTTATAGTCCATGGAATCAGGAATGAGGGATCTTCATCAGGTTGACTTGAGATAGGCTATAGTTAGGTGGTGTCTATTTACTGAAGGAGTAAAAGTCTTTGCTGTGTTTGGGGGGTGGAGTTAATGAATATAATATGTTATTTATATTGTTTATGATGATTTTGGGGAAGAATGATTGTGTGTTGGCAGAGGTGTAGAGGGAAAGGGAGTGAATGTGGCAGGTGTTGCCAAGGGTGCTTATGAGTTAGTAGTGGGAGGAGAGAGAGCATTTTTGCGCCTTTTGATTTTTAGTGGCAACTTTTACGACTGTGACGAGTGACAAACACGACGACAGATGCAACTCGATGCAACTATATGTGCATGGGCACTCACTGCTCCGGTTACACCCCCCACATCTGGCAACAGGGGTACTTTGCGCATTATAAACGACTACAGGGCTGAATGCAGCAACACATTGAACCGAGTGAACGTACAAGAGTGCATAAATGTAAAAATAAAATGTAGACTTGTGTTTAGCCATCCGAGCAAGCAACCCTCTCGTTTTCACCGTGTCCAACAAGGCTTTGAACACTTGCTTTTTGTCAGTATCGGTTTGCAGCGACAAATTAGCAGAGTGCAGAGTGTCCTTATTTGAGCACAAAATGTGTTTGCGTTCTGCTTGTGCACTTCAGTGCTAAGTGCTCCCTGTCACATGCTTCCTATTTTCGATGACGTTAGTTGCATAGAGTCCGATGACAACCATCTCTTATTATTTTCCCATTTCACGAATTCACCTTCGTTTCTCATATTTATTTCTCCATTTTTTCCCTCCGTTGCATCGCTGGAAATCTACTGCATGCGATGCAGATTGCAGGGAAGTGCAAAGTTAAGCTGAAAGTTGAGAAATTTCAAAGGAAACAAATGCCCTTTTCTAAACTGACCTCGAGTTTCAAAACTGAGTTTGAGTTGGCTTCACTGCCCTGCTGCATTCAGAACTATAGCTTTTTAGCAATGCACTGTTTGTCTTTTGTGGATTATCAAATTTAACTTGTACTTTGTTGTATTGTAGTAAATTGGACATCAACAGACTGACATTTTAGCGCTCTACAACTTTCAAATTGGAACTAGGGCTCTAAAACAAGCTGTTTATAGAAGCTCAATAAGATATGCATGGGACTGCTTTTCAATTCAGATTAGTATAGAGTTCTTTTGAAAGATTATTACAGGCTCATTTTGAATTTGAAGGGATGATAAAGGATTGCAGTGAAGCCAGCCAACATTTCTTAATTATAATATATAGTTAGAAATCAAAATGAAATAAGTTTATAATCAAATCGTGGAACAACATTCATTGAACAACATGCAGCTATTCATGCACTATAATGGCTAGGCAAACTCTGACCATGCAGACACTGTATAATTTGAAAATCGAGCTGGGTAATTAATTAAATACAAGCTATAAGTAACATTCTTTGGGTTGGTTTTCAGATGGGGATGATTGTTAAATTAGGTTTGCTGGCATGCAACGATTGTCAAGTGATGTGTGTGTGTGTATAAGTTGATAGTGTAAGTAATGGCAGGAGTTGGGGAAATTGAAGAGCAAGAAACGCTGGTTTCTATATGGCTCGCTAATGAAATGGAGATCAATAAGACACGCATATGTCTGTAGTTTGTATTGTTAGTGGAGCGCAATGTGGTAATTTGTGTGTTTTTGTGCAGTGCAAAAGCTGCTGCACTTCAAAACCCTCCTACTTTATAACGGCTACGTGCTCAGTTTCCACAATGCATGTTTTCTCCTTCCTTCCTATCTCTTTCTTTTATATATATTTATATCCAGCTACCGACAATATTCTCCACACCACCATTGTCAAATTTACGTCTGTACTCCACGCAGGGGACTGTGCGTAAATCATGTCAGAATCTGAAAGTTTAGGTGGGTGGTCCGAAGTGAGGACACGGATCTCGTGTCGTGTTGTCGTGTTTTGCCGCCAGCATTCAACAAAACCTATTCCTAGAATGTCTGGACACTGATTTAAATTCACATTTTAAGATAATCCCGTTGGAAACCTGTTGTAAATACGAATGTAATGCAGCCGTAGAAGCGGCTGGGCGAGTAATTTGTGAACCATAAGGAATTCGTAAGATTTCAATTGGTAATTTTATAGGAAGTAGGGTATATAGGAAACAGAATCAAAGAAAAATGTTTTGAATGACTGGGTTTACAACTGTATAATGAATTGCAGAGACATATTTTGCTGCATTTAATTATACACAGTCATTCTTTAGTTTATTGACATTGACTGTGTGTAGTTCGACGACCGTAATTTGAATATCTGATTTTTTTTTCTTTTTTAACTATGCAAATCCGCATTGCAACGCTGATTTTTCAAATTTAATATCCGGAAATTTACAACATAGATATTCTGATTTTTATAAGTTGCCACTCGATCAGGCAGAGAAAAACCCTTTTTGATTTTTTGGCAGTGTTTATACATATTCCTAAGCATTTATGACGTTTCACATCTGTATTTGTTTATAAGTACTACTAAACTTAAAAATAATATCGATCAATATTTTTGGCGCATCATGTGATGATACACTTTTATAATAATACATTGAATTGGTGCAATTTAATTTGCACACAGAAATCTGTGTATGACTGAAGTGTGAATTAACTGTTACAGGGTCAGTAAAGGTGTTTAAAAAAATATCGGTAACATTATCTATTTATGCTCCCTTGGCAAGTGTTTTTCAGAGTATTGTGGTCATATAGGGGGGCTGTAGAAATTATTAATGCGAATGTGAGAAAAGGTAATAATAGGCAAGAAGAGGTGGTGACTTGTTTTTCTTTTATTAAAAAGCATGTTTGAATTGAGAGTTGTAAGGGAATAGGGAATGATGGAAGAAGGGTGTATGTCAAATGTGAATGAAGGCGCAAAAAGCGATTAGATTTTGATTATTCGCTTGCACTTGCTTTTGCTTGTTGGTTGGTGGCTGCATTTTTCACAAAATTGATACGATACTCTTGTATCTCTCTCTGCCAGAGTGGATTTTCCAGATAGGCTTTAATATTTTATTGCATTTGCTATCGGCCCGGGACTCTAAAAGCCATTTTTCTGCTACAACCCTCTTCCAGGAGGTGCGTTTCTTTTCCTATCCTGCACCTTCTCCTTTCATTCTTCTTATTTCACATCAGGGGGCGTTCACTTTCCAATGTTTATCAAGTATATATTTTATACAGGCTGTCCATACAGTCCGATTACTTTGTTATGCAGTGAAGCAAAACCGCTGAAATTGGACATCATTCAATATACAAGATCATGCATAAGAGAACCGATATCCTATATACAGCAGTTTTTTGATTTCTTTGGAAGAGAGTATATCACTGCAACATCCATCATTGTCCGGTCTGGCCAACTTATAGATAAATTCACTCTTAATAGCAGCCACAAGTCTTAAGATTAAGAAAATAATTGTGTAGGATTTACCTACCAGATGTCACCACTGTCTATAACCCCCTAAAAGAATATTTGTAGGAATTATTAATTAAACCTAGAAATCTCAATGAAACTAATTTGGTGTAACTTTATTCACTCAAGGGTAAAACATCCTAAAGTAAACCAATAATTTTTAATTAAATTAAGTCCTGGAGCTCTTTGATGGCACCCTTCTCAATCACAATTGCTTGTTTAATTTGGTTTCCTTTTTGGAGTATAGTATAGACGAGATTGGAACCCACATGTTTGATGTGTGGGTGTAACATGTGTAAGATGCGGGTTTGGATCCCGTGTAAATCTCTTTTTATGGACATCTGCAGGATCAGTTCAGTGATTGGTCACGCTGCTCGGGCTACACTATAATTGACCATTTTCTGTTTGTGAAATCGCAACTCTGCTTTTCAAAGGGCTCATCCACAGCAGAATGATTACAGTGAAACCTGTGGGCTTGACCACCTGACAAAGTATTGTAGACTAGTGGTACAGTGCCCTATCCATTAATTTTCTACGCATTTTAAAATGTTGACCACCTGTTGAATTAGACCGGAGGTTTTTGTAACCGCGAGTGGTCAACATACACAAGTTTCACTGTATGTACCTGGTTTTTGAACAGTCCCTTTGTAGCATACATACACGTCGAAGAGGCATGTGGTCTTTAATATTTGTTGGGGCGTTTTTGAGACACACGTTGCTCAATATTGGTCGTAATTTTGGACAGGGAGAAATTCTATTGTCGACGTTGATGTTTTGGCCGAAAAGAGCCAAGCTTGGTTTTTATGGTCCTAGTTTTTTTTTCTTCCTTGGGCTGCTTGCCATAGATAAATCAGAGGGTTAGGGCCGAGAAGCCCGTTCACTCTTTTAACCCCCTTTTTTGTGCAGGGGGACCCTCTTGACTTCAGCTGAGCGTAAACAGAAATCACCCGCATCCATTCAATCCCCTTTTGCCCTTCTATTTTTCATTTCAAAAAACCTGTTTTAGGCCTTCTTTTCATTACTGTTATTGGCATGTCACGTGACGTACCCGGAATTTTGTTGTCACTATGGAAAATATGAAACGTGACCATGCAATAGGGAAAAAAATATACGGGAATTTTTCTCCATCTTTTCATAGGAACAGAGTATAGTAGTAGTAAATGCAATAAGGCAATTTTTAAAAGGCTCTGGTGAAAAATGGTGGAATAAATCGCAAACTTTCCTACAAGTTTAATTTCATAAAAGCTTTGGCGAGTTTAAAACAATTTCTGACCTTATAAACTTGTTCTCCATTTTGATATATAATTTAGTCTAAATGTTTTAATGGCATATTAATTACGAATGTTCCTAAATGCGAAAATGTTATGATATTTTTAATGTAAATGAGCTTTAAACATGTTTTGCATGGTGTACTTTGTTACATTCAATCTTAAAAACTATAGTTTACTGTGATTATTAAATTCTGATTATAAGTTTGAATGGATCTATGCAACTGTGGTCATGTGACTTGCCCATAACCCAGATAGGAGGTCGGTTAGCATAGGCAAACCTCCTAACTTAATTACCCCGTCCAACATTAAATGCTAATAACTTTTTTTTTACTAACTTCCACACAGATTTTGTTGCCAACACTTGCTTGCTTCATTATTTTTCTTTATGCAGGTTACTTTTAAAAGCACTTTACAAAACCTTGTCAGCTCACCTTTAATATACTTTATGTAACAACGTTCAGATATATTACCTTGAATTCTGCTTCTATTCTTGCAGAAATCTTTATGGAGGACTTCGAGATTAAGCTCTTAACGCGTTTTCCTCAGTTAATACTTTGGAAACGTTATGTTGATGATGTGTATTCTCTTCACAGAATGACTGACCGAACCTTATCCATTTTCTTGAAAAATATAAATTGTATCCATCCTAGGATACAGTTTACCATTGAAAATGAGATTAATGGATCGCTCCCTTTTCTTGATATTATGATCTCCATAACTGATAATGGTTTTAAATTCGATGTTTATCGGAAGCCAACCTTTTGCCCCCGTTACATTGACGGACACTCTAATCACCCACTTCAACAAAAACTGTGTTTTATTTATAGTGGAATCTATAGAATTTTTGATTTCGAACTTGATGACCAGTGTCGTAATCGGGAATTAGCTTTTTTGCGAGATAGCTGTATTAAAAACCATCTTGACCCTGCTCATGTGGATAGAATATTCACTAAAATCGCTAAAATTCGCAATTT
>JAQFZQ010000837.1:0-25603 GCA_034696005.1 Glomeris marginata
TGTATAAGGGACACACATAGCTACTTACAAACCAATTATCAGGGTACCTTACAAAACCCTGTCAGTTCACCTTTAAGCATCCATAACAGAAGCGCCCTCTAGCGATCAATGCATAGAAAATGACAAACGACTAAATGGCAGGAGGCGTCTTTGCTTCGTTATAAATTACCAACAGTTTGGTGTCATATATGTCTGCATTATTTTGACTTTGCTTTGGGGGGTCCATGTGAAAAACGAGCTTAAAATCCAGCGTTTTTATCGCAATTTTTCAACAAAATCCCTGGGAAGAGTTTTTGACAAAATGGCCGCCACATTTTTATTTTTTCCTCCCTTTGTTGTAGCATTTTGTTAATTTGCTCGACATTTATGCTAGTATACAGCAACTTCTCTCTCATTAATTCCAGATTTTTCTCACACGAGGATGGTGTTTCTCGTTTTGAACAGAAAAACGGAACACTTTTATTTAAGTCTGGCCAATTAAGAGTTGGAGCGTTAAAAAGGGATTTGTGCCGTTATAGAGGAGGTCGTGAACCGAAATGGCTCGGAAAATCGCTCCTATTTTTTTGTTGCCCCGCCTTCCTCTATTTTCTCACTATAGTATATATAGATCTGCTCAGCATGCATGGATCAAACCATTATGTCGTCATCTTTTCACAGCCGTTTTCATATATGAAAGGCTGAAATTGTTCTCCAAGGAGCGAAGATGAAGGGGTTTGTTGGGGCAGGAGGAGGAGGAGGATGAGGGGGCGTGGTTAGCCATTAGAGGTGGCACCTGTGATTGCAAGGTGCGCATGCGCTGAAAATGCGACTTCATAGCCCTCCTCATGCCTGCAATGGTGTGTACTTTTATTGGGAACTGGGAAAGTGTGTTGGGTGTGTGTTAAAGAAAAGAAAGTGCCGTAGCAAACGAAGAAAAGGGGAGGGGGATGAATATAAAAAAGATAAAAAAGATAAAAAAGACAGTACCCTCCTACCTGACACACACACATACAACCCAAAAATCAATAAGGGTTTCAAATGTTAAAGAATGCAGGGAAGTCTGAGAAAAAAATGACAGATTGGAGTCTTGATCTTCAGGAAATTATATGCAGGTTTTGCTTATTAATGGTAAATCAATTTTCAGGTTTATCATATTTTAACTATAGGTGGCGTTGCATGTGCTTTTAAACTAGAGAGCCATTTTAAACATGGCAAATATTAAAACACTGCACAGTGAAATGTTTTAATAGTAAATTGAGCACTTTAACAATTTCGTTCCCATGCAAATAAAAATGTAAAAAAGTTTATTTTCTCTATTTTATGTTTTGTTTGTATTCTCAAATTTAATTTTTGATCAACAATTAATTAAGGTGTTTATGATTATATTAACTTTGGCATTTTTGAATATACAGGGTGTCCGGAAAGTCTGGTCATTTTTTCATATTTATAACCAAAGGAAAAAGACCAGACTTTCCGGACACCCTGTATATACAGATCTGAATGTTAAATAATTTTCTTTAGCCGCCATTACTCCAGTCAGACTGGTGCAATGGCTGCCCAATAATTACCAGTAGTTTTAAGTTTATGCAAAACTCCTACTTCTTAAATTCATTTTGCTATTTGAATTATCTGAATTACACAGTATTTTTTTTAATGAACAGGGAATTTGTGAAGTTGATGGTGTTGGGCAACATGCAACTTGTGAAATTTGAGTCGAATATGATTTTTAGATTTAGGCCAACTATGTAAATTGATAAATGGGTATTTCGCTGATATATTTCCCGTTGAAAGAAAGTTAGTATAGCATTTCCGGGAATTGACCTCACATGAGGGTTTTCTGATTGGACCAAGTAGAGTTATGGCATATGGGCCAAACCGGAGATAACAAGTGAACAGGAAAAACTAATAAACCAGAAACGTTTGGAAATGAAGACGAAATAAACGACTGTCCGGAAAATAGTGTTTCCTTCTGAGCTGTGAGGGGTGAAGAGGAAATTCAGTGTCATTACAAGACGGCAGCCATTTTTCTTTTTCTTGCCCACTGGTGACAATCAAGCAAACGGACCTGGAACCTGCTGGCTTCTTTGCCGTACCACTTGCTTTTTCTTGCATTGCAACGTTGCCAATCGATATTTGGACCTGGTATAAGAAATAAGAAAATAAACTCCGCCCACACGCATGCCACATCTTGATGATAACAGTGGACGTGGTGGGAATGTGTTTTTTCCTTTTCCTTCAATTCCACTTCTCACAGTTGAAAAAAAATAGCTTAGTATTGCAGAGAAGCCAGATGAAGCTATCACATTTTTTATTGGGAGAAAAAAATACGAGTTTGCATTGCAGGGAAGCAGTGCTTATTTCTTTTTTTAGCAGTAAATTTGGATTTGCCTTTGGGACACCTGGACCTATAAACTTATTTGGATTTCCGAAGCAATATATAGCAATATGCTGTAACTTTATATGCAGAAACTTTGTTTGTGCCCAATTCAATGGGCTATACATGGACTTTTCATTTAAATTGGCATATACAGGGTGGATGAAAAGTCAAGTTCAACCACCTCAAATTTGCTAACGAGACCAAATATTAGAATTCTGTTAATGGGAGCAAATAGGAAGTTTATATGGCACTTTCTAACGGTTTCCGAATTTTTGACCTTTGACTTTTCTGTAAAGGTCATCTCGTCTCTAACTTTTAAACCGCTATAGTTAGAGACAAAATTCAAATTACAAAGTGTTAATGGTTTATTATTTTAATTGTAATACAAATAAAGTGTTTGAAATAACATCTTTTTGTTGAATTTGGAACCATCAAATGTGCAGTTGATATAAAAATATCGATGTTAAACAAGCAATTCATGTGTATTTTGCACTATTATGCCTGTTAATGTTATAGTGTACGATTTTCAATTTGAATGTTTAAGTTTTGCGTGCATTTTGTTAGATTTAAATTGGAAGAATTATTTGTACATGTGTGGGTTTTATTTGTATAGGTGGCCCTTGTGATGTTGAGTGGTTTTCCCATGTAGGTGTCGCTCCTGTATTGGTTCCAACTTTGTAGGTGGTCGTGTAATACAGTATGTGGAGCTTTTTGCACTCATTGCGCAGAGAAACCATGCAGAGAAGCGAAGTGGCTTGCAGGGTAACGAGTTAAATTCTCTGCAGGGAAACCAGTAAATGTGTATTGCAAGGAAGTGATTTGATATATGGAGGCAAATGCAGGGAAGTAATAATTAGTAGTTAATATAAAAGGGGAAATATTGGCAGAAAACTGGTATGACACCTCCCAGAAAATGACTAGGAACTAAAATAAATCCCCTGGGAAATAAAAGGACAGGATGGGCTTGGGACAGACTAGAAATGAAGCAATCGATTGTGTGTAGTAGGCCTATGTGCCCTTTGAGTTTGGCAGTGCTCAATGAGTATACTACTTGCACGCAATGGTGGTTTGTTTTTGCTCTCACCGGTAATAAATAGAGCTTTGACTTGCCTGCGCAATATGAGGGCAGGAGATGTAATCATGTTGTTATTGTTGTTGTTGCTTACCCGTATTATTTATCTTTATCTTTACAGGAGAGGTGGTGACCTTGCAGAAATGATGAAACGTGGGTGGAAGTGGGTGTTTTCGTGGAGGAAGGGGCACCTGGGACACTTGGGGCACCCTCACCTCCTCCTTCTTCTCCTCCTCCACTTGTGCTTCAACAAGGACCAGTTATGATAATCTCAATGATGGAAACGGATGGGTCATCATCGAGAATACCTCGAAAACAATCTCCATACAGTGCCAAAGAGACCATCAAAGTAGGAAACATGTTTTATATTTTCCTGAACGTTTACACCTAAATGTGTACCTTACATTTATATTTTTTAGTTTGTAATATTTATTTATTTGCAATGGGGGTTGTTGAAAAATAGGTAACAATGCATACGATTGGAGTATGTAATGGGAACTGATGGCCGCTAGAGGTCGCTGTTTTCTTTTCCTATATTCATAGTTTCAAAACTTTTTTAAAAGATCGAAACCACACTGTAAGAAAAATGTTGGTCATTATGTTAGTCAAGACTTGTCCTAAAACTGACCAGTTTATGTTAGTCATAATGACCAACATACACCTTGTTGACTAACTTTACTTGATGCAAATGTTAGTCAATAAAGGGGCTGACCAGCAAATGTTGGTCATTATGACTAACATAAACTGGTCAGTTTTAGGACAAGTCTTGACTAACATTTGTTGCCATTATGACCAACATTTTTCTTAGAGTGCAGTTTGTGATTTCATAGGAAAAATATTTTCTTTGGATGTTGATTTTTTTATAATGTTTATAATTAAAATAAGTGTTGCAATATGACACATGCGACACCTGGTGAGGAAATTCGGAAGCTGTTTTCACCGCTCGAGGTGTAACTTTCAAGTGAAACATAGGCTATAGGATGTGCAAAAAATTATCTTGAAAATTATATTTAGAAACATTTGAACCACTAATTACACGTTTTTAATGAGTGTTGTACCATAATTCATTGGGTTAATTAGTGAATAATTATATGCAAAATAACCTTGAAGTTTGTGCTTTAAAATAATTGTAAATGACAGCAGGCAACTGCAAGATATAAGCAAAAGGAAACTTTTTACATTATATAAACAAAGGGTGTTGGGTCACACCGAGTTCCCACATTTCGGCTTTCCATTCAGTTGCATTATTAGTTTCATTTGAGTTGAGAAATTGGAACTGTTTTGTTTTGTGGCCGTCCACAAAACATATGTTAACAGTTTTGGTGAATTTGACACATTTAACTTATTAAGGAGTATGTAACTTCATTTACTGCATACTTGCTTACACATGGTTTATGCACGGCCCCCTTTTATTAATTCCAAAATACAGTATATATTTTTAGTATGGAATGTCTAATTATTAATAATACCAATTTAAATGAGACAGTGTAAGTCATATAAACACTTTGGCCATGATTTTTTTTTTACACTTATTTTTTGTAAGCTGAAGAATACAGATTTGTATACATAATGCTCATACTTGTAATTGGCATTGTCACAGTGAGGAAAAACCCCTAAAGTACTACAATGGATTGCGTTATTAGTTTTTTGGTTGGTTGTATAACCCTGACCCACTGGGATTTTTTTTTTAGTTGAACTAATCCTCTTTGGATATTAGCATATCTGTTGAAAGTCACAGAAGTTGCAAGGTCTCTTTTGATGAAGGAGTACGAGTATAGTGAGCTCTGGCAATAAATGTAAGAGGATAGGAAGTGAGTGCAACAAAGCGACAATGATGGCGACACTGTAGCACACAAAAAAAGCAATTTGTGCCGAAAGTTATCTTTTTCTTTTGTGTCCTTAGTCTTATCCAGTCATTTCCTAGTTTTCAAATAAAGTTATACCTAATGAATTTAAGGGCGATAGGAGAAAAAAAGTAAAGTTGGAATGCAATGGGTGTTGAAAATATGAAAGATATATAGAAAGATGGATGGAGGTTGGCTTCAAAATGGCTGCCTGCTGCTTTTCTGCTTTTCTTTTACCATTTGTCATGTCTTTTATTCGAGTGGATGGATTTATCGAGATTGGTGTTGGACCCCTTATTGCAAAACTAGAACCTTATCACGTAATGCCACCCAGATGAGGACAAATGACCAGTCCTCGAATGACCGCAAGAGGGCTCTGGTGTTGCTGGTCAAAGTACACTGGACAGGTCAGCAGCGCACATTTCAATAAAAGGAAGTGAAGCAATACAAGTAATTGGTTTTTAAGTGCAAGCTGTAATCTATAACAACATAGATAAACTTTTATTTGCAAATCAAAATTAAGGAAGGAGTTCCTTGATGATCGATACTACTATAGAAATTCAATAGTTAATTCCACTTATTCATCAGTTTTTAAGGGATTAATTTGGTATGTATAACTATCTTTCACTTTCTATTTTGTTTCCTGGAAAAAGTTATAAATGCCATTGAAAATACTGGAATTTTGAAATGAAAGTTTAGTAGACACCCTGTATATGTATAGTATGTTTAAAAATTAAATATTGAGTAATTTTGATTTCAGTTTTGTTTTTAGAACATATGACCAGTTTTTTTTTTCTCTAAATGAGATTAAGGATTGTGAGATTTGGCAAAAACGGGGGAGGGATCAATGTACAGGAAAATTGGGAAATATTGATATGGATATATAGGCTATGGATCGATTTTTGGTGTGACGTGTATTTACGGGTTTATGGTGGCTGTGTACTCAATCATTTTGACGGTTTGTTTGCTTTCTCTATTTTCCGTTGTTTCCAAGTGTTTTGCTATTCATACTCCTTTGTGAGAAGAAAACTGTACAATTTATATCAGAATATATAGGTGCAGATATACTTGTATCGATTTATACTGTTATAGCCTGTTGTTGACAATACACAGGCTATATAAATTGTCTTATTTTCCTGCTTCTCTTACATGAGTATACATATAATTTGCAAATTGAAACATTGTTAGATGAAAAAAATTGAAATTAGTGAAATAATGATTAATATAAGAGAATATCAATATGAAAACTTCATATAGTAATGGTTTCATACACAGAATATTATATAAAAAAACTTAAACCCATAAGAAAAAGTAGTAATGGATGCTAAAAAAGTTTATTTATGGTTATAATGAAATTGAGTAATTACGTAATAATTTTTAAGCGAGTTGACTAATAGGTTTACACAATGGTAAATGTGAATTATGACCTCTATTGTCAAAGGAGAAGTTTACAAATAATTCCCAGCAATTTTATGAAAAAGACATAAAAATTAAATTTATTTGAGGATTGCGTGACCAGTTAGTTGTTTTGAGTAATTTACAACACGTGACAAGTTTTCATGATTTAAAAAAAATATATTGGGTGGTTTTTTGAGGGAAAATTTTGATGTCGGTTTCTTTAATAACTTGTAGTATATTGTACTCTTGTGTATGATATAAATAACATGGTCCTTGTTTGTTCATTTCCGGCGTCATGAAACTCGTTTCTCTTTTATCCTTTTTTCTTTGGAGGTTATTGTGTTTGCTACATTCTGTTTGCAAGAACAGATTTTGTCTTGTTAACAGAGAAAAAAAATAGAAATGAAGATGCATTTCCTTCTGGAATCGATCGAATATGAAATTAGTTGTAACAACGTTTTCTCTCAAATTTGATTTTTGAGCTGGCAGATATATGTAGAGATGGAGGTGAATTTTATTGATTGGGAAATTTTGGGCAACATGAAAGAAGAGAAGGTGAAATTGGAGAGAGGAAGGGGAAAAAAAAACATGAAATACGCGGTCGATTTGCTCAAATTCATCCCCTATACCCACCCACAAAAACTAAATCCTTCCTGCAAATAAATTTGCAACCGAATCCGATTCCCTGTGCGAGGAAAAACTTCAAAAAATACTACTTACACTAAATTTGGCAACATTTTTATGGAAGTACTAGTCAGGTGATGCTGTCCCTTGTTTTTGGATAAGTCTGCATTTGCATTTTTAGGTTGGGAACCTTGCATGAAAATATAATATTGGAATTTGCAACAGTTATTTATGCTATATAAATTTGCTCAATGCTAATGCGCATGCGCAATAAGTTTCTGCGCCATCTTCCGACGAAATTCGGAACTACTGTATGTAGACTTTTCATACAAAGCGTTTAAAAAAATACTATTTTCAAGCATGCTAGGCTATAGGTATGACAGTGATGAAAAGTTGATTTGAAATAGTTGATTGTAACAGAAATAACTATACTCTACATTGATATTGATTTTGATTTGAATTAGTGTGTGTTGGGATTATGCATTAATGATAATTTTTAAAATAATATTTGAAATTGTATACACATGGAAAAGGGGATCTTGGAAAATGGTGGCAGTTGTTTATGTGGAACTTCCGGTTGTTGTTGGTCACGTGGTCAAGCAATAACCGGACGATTGACAACGGTCTTCTTTTTGTTGTTTGCTGGAAAGTTGATGGTGTACACCCAGGGAGGGCTTGTAACTTGTGTTGTTGGTTGAATGTTGCAAATGTTCAAATGTTCACAGTGGTCAGGTTGTTGGTTCTTGACAAAGGGATTCCGACAAGGTGACGTGATACGTAGTCACGTGACAAACCAGTTTTTTCTTCTTCTTTTTCTTCTTCTTCATCGTGTTTTCATGGGCGGGTGTGTTATTGGTGAACATTGCTGTTTTAAAGTCACACTGATCAATGTTGTCAGCCATCTTATCAGGTGTGTTTCATGTTTGCCGACTAGGTAAGCACCTCAATATACATATTTAATTAACATATTTGCATAATTTAATGTAAATTTAATGTAAATTTACTGTATGTACTATAATAAGCATTGCAAATTTCGCTCCAAGATAAGATAGTCTAGATTTTGTTGGCATAGACAGGTGTTCAAACATATTCCAGACACCATATGTGTAATTTTGTTGTGCAAAACTATGATTCATAATTGTTTGGTTGTTTTTTTTTCTCAATACAAACTAAATTTGTAAATTTGGAAGATGGTACTACATATAATAATTTAAATACATTTGCACTTTGGGAACGATTTAATAAATTTAATTTAATGATGTATGCATCTACTTACCTGTAATTCTGTGTTCTCTAAAATTTTAATTTTTCTGACTATAAACTGTTTTAATTAAACTTTAATTGAGTCTAAATTAATTTCACTAACTGATATCCCAGTATAGAGCATTTATTAAATTTTTGTTACAAATTTTCGCAGATATGATGTCATTTTTGGGAGGGATATCGATTTTGGGGAGATGGCATGTGTAAAAGTAAGAGAACTTTTATTACATAATTTGTGAACGCTCCCTAGGTAATGATTTTAGGGGTATTTTCGGGTCTGTAAGATTGTTATAAAAAATATGCGACAAATGAAAGCTGTTGGGGACTGAACAATTGGATTGTGTCTCATTGAGAGTTGAATCTTTTTTCCGCCATTTCTTGATATACAAACGTGTTGCAGCTGTCTATACCAATGCATGGAGATAGAGAAAAACTCGTCTATTGCTCTCTCTGTCTCTGCTTGTGTCTCTATAGAGTGCAGATAAAAAGACGATTAGGTAGGAGGGGAAAAAAACTGGCTTAATGGAGATCGATTGGAGGAGGACAGAAGTGGGGGTGGCCAATCGCTTAAGTGGTGTCCAAGGACAAGAACGATAAAAACGAGACTCTTATATAGATAAGGAATGGTCGTGTTTCAGGACAAAAAAGGGGTTTGGAGGCAGGCATTCAAGTATAGTCAAGGGCACTTACAGGAATGTGTAGGACTCTGTACAACCCTTGTACATTCCCCCACAAAAAAGAAACATGTTTTTTGTATGAATGTTTTTGTCAAACTTAGTCACCACTGGGACAAATCCAAGTCCTTGTGTATCTTTTTGTGTTCAACTTTAAAAAAAAATGAACACCATGTTACTTTAAAGGTGAAAAACAAACTTTTTAAATTTATAAAGTTAAGGAAAATATTGTTAAAGATGAGTTTATTTTACATAAAATAGACGAAGTTGACTTCCCTTACTGTCAACTAATTGAGCAAATTTCTGAGCATGTTTAATCTTACACCAAGAGTGTATGAAAGTCTTAAATGGCGGCAAAATCAAAAGTGATGATGTCCACTTAAACAATTATGATGCTAATTACGTGATTTTATATAAGATCTTGTCTGGATTACTTTCAATTCGCTGAATTCGGATTTGTAAATCGAGGAAATTGGGTGCGGAGTAAAGATTTATGACTTGAAAATCCCCGGGTGGAGTGAAGAGAGCAAGGACCACCCCAGCCCCTCCCTCTTCCCCTTTACTCACACCCTTAAGTGGGCGTGTTAGAATTTACATGACGTCACTAAGGCGCTGCGTTTGAAATGTGCCCATTGGGTGGAGGATGAGTTAGTCAGCTTGACAGTTATGAATGGTTGTGCACGTGACTTTGCGAGAGGTGCCCCCGTGTCCTATTGGGTCCTGGGGTCCTTGGTTGCTTCGATGATTATCCACTACACCCCAGGTCAGGTATAAACTCGACAATCCTCGGCAACACCGCCATTTTCAACTCCTCCTCCTGCTCGTCGTCCTCAACTTGAGAAATCCGAGAAGACTTTTTCTTCGAGGAGAGGGGTGAAAAGAAGAAGGAAAAGGGCCATGTTGTTGGAAGTTGGCCCTTCACAGTCAGGGGTAGGAGTAGCGTGCAGTGCTTCTTCCGCAGTAAATGCCACAGACCTGAACAGAAACCGGAAACTTACAAGTGCAATTCCGAAGTTGGTGAGTTGCAGAGGAGTTGAGACGAGCAGGACCAAGAGTGTGGCAAAGACCCCCAAGAAGAAGACCTTTGGTGGGGTGTTTGGGAGGAAGAAGAAGAAGAGGAAAGAGGAAGAGGAGAAGGAGCAGGAGCAGGAGGAGGAGGAGCAAAAAGATGAAGAGGAGGATAGTGAGGAACCTTATGACACTGGAACTATAAAGAAGAAACCTCATCATTGTGTGAAATTAGGAGCGAGGCAAGAAAGGGGTGATGGGGCTTCTACGTCATTGAGACCACGTCAATTGGGTCCTACTGTTGATTGGGAAAATGGAAAAGTTGACCCGGAAAATTTGAGCAGTGAAGCTCAGGTATTATTCAGTTTATTCCCTTCATTCGCTTTATATTCCACAGTTTATATTTGTTTGAAAAAAGTTGTTGTTTATACTGTAAAGTGCAATTTTTATAAGTACGTACTCTCAACTTTATGGGATACCTTAGATTTGAGTTTGGTTAATATAAGAAAGTTGACTTTTTCTTGTTAAACTATTGGTTGAACTAAAAATCAAAATATTGGTGGAACTAAAAATTAAAATACTACTGTATTGTTAAACTAAATATTGTATTGATTGAACTAAAAATTAAAATTCCGTATTGTTGATTGAACTAAAAAATCAAAATATTGGTTGTAAACTTAAAATTATAATATTGGTTGAACTAAAAGTTAAAATATTGGTTGAGTTTTCATTTGTTTCGTAATTTGAATTATTTAATTTTTACTCGCTGAAAATGAAGTTTGCAGTTTTAGTTTATTAGTGGAAAATTGACTATTAGGGAATATAGCAGCTTTGGGGTTGACTGTAAGTGGGATTTCATCTTAAAATTAGTGGACTTTATTGTAAGGGAATTTGGCATTTGCTGGCAACACCTAATGTATGCCAAATAGATGTTTTATTTAATCATACCATGGAATTATTGGATTTCAATTATAAGCATGGTTGGTATCTTGCAGAGTTTTGAAAAAGTTAATTTGGTCCCTCCTCCATTTATAACATGTTGAGTTTATTGCGAAAGAACTAATTAGAAGTTATAATCAATATAGGAATTTATCCAGCGTATTATTAATAAAGAAAAAATATTTTGACTCGAAATTTATGTCTGAAACATGAAAATCGATGGTGTTGTTTGTTTGCCAATTGGAGCATTGTGACGCAGTGGTTACTAATGTCTAGTCTATAAAAGTTAGTGGGTCGTTAACCTTTGCAAAATTGTTGATAACCTGCCAAATTCGATGCATTTTTACAGGACCACTTGACACGGAACTTGTGTGAATTATTGGTGCGTTATCTCCAAGTAGGCTTATATGCTTTAGGGTGGCCCATTTTAGAAATATTAGTTGAATGTCAGGCCGGCAGGGGGGTGGGCTAGCAATATAAAGAGAATGGCAGGCAGATTTAACGAGTAGGACTCCACTCAACTGTATATGTATGCCCTCATTTCCTGGACGCTATCGGATTTCGGAGGGGGAAGAGGTTGTAGTGTATACCAAAAGGACCCACCCACACACCTAACAATATGGTGACGCCATTTTGTGTCATTCAACGTTTTTGACGTAATAATAGGTATCAGAAATGTGGCGTTTGTTGTTTTCACAATTCAATCATTCGCTCTGCTGATCTCTCCTTTTATTTTCTTTTACCCTTTGACGTTTAATGGTCCTTTGTTTTTCCGCTCCGATACCCCCCTTGCCTCTGAAAAATTCCAAAGCTCAAATCAAGGTTTGAGTCCCAGGCGAATGCAGCGCCACCTTGCTCACCGATGAGGTCATCCAAACTCATTTATCAAACGCAATTTCGCAAAGTTACAGTGATCTGCCAGGTGGAAATAAATGGTTTAAAATCAAATCCACAATATTATTCTAAACTGGTTTTTATTATGAGACTGTTTGGTCATGTTAATTGACCATAATAAAAACTTTCAAACTAATTATTTTGGTGATAAAGTAGGTAGACTAAATTCCAATTTATCTTTGCAAAAAAGGGGCGTGTTTTTGTAAAACAGATGAGTGAATCTCTTTGATTAATTATTGGTTTATCTATACTAGCCAATTTATGTGTTTACAAACTGCACACTTTGGGGGCGTGGCCAAACATGCAGCAACCATTTACTATTGGCTCAAGATGTCAATCATGAAAGTAGACACTTTTTTTTGCAAAGATAAATTGGAATTTAGTATATGTGCATATTACAAGTTTATTTCATTAAGACTTTGAAAGTCAGGGAAATAAAAAACAGGAAAGGTCAAGTAGAAATGTCCATTTTATTGTGTTCCTTCTAAATGTAATAACACATTTAGCAGTTAGCATTGATACATTACGTCTTATATTGAGTGAGCATTAAGTGGTTTAAAAGTTAAAAGAAATGTAAATTATTTTCTAAGTTGATTAATTCAGCACGAATTTCATATAGTGCGATACTTAGTTTGTTTGGTGTGGGAACGAGACTTGTGAACCAGCCTGTATTTGCGTTTGGGGAAATATGGTTTTGGTGTGTTTTTTGTATGCTGAGCATCGCAAATGAACCCATTCATCACGAGTGAATCAGATAAAAGTGTGGTGGCAAATTTGGAGCTCTATAACATGCATGTTGTATCACTATGAATCACACTGGTTGTGGTTTTTTAAGTGCGTTTAAGGGAGCGTGAAAAATGAGGAAAATGGCGGTCGACAAGTGAGCAATGGTCCTCTACACCACCTGGGTTTGTTATGTGAAATATGTTCCATGCCATTGGTCCTTTGCTCGTAGCACGTGACTCATTGAACATTGGGTTATAGTACAGTGATATAGTTGGAGGAGGAGGTTGAAAAGTGAGTCAGAGTGTGTGACGACACCTGGGGCTGTAATGGCATGTGGCATAGGACCGAAGTGATTCCAGTACTTGCCACCAGAGGTATTCTATGGGCCTATATATACAAGTATCGGCTGATTTCTACATGGTAATGAGCGATCAGCATGATAGTGGGACGTGATTCAGACTTTAGGGACCTCATCGTCACCGCTGATTCACCTATGGACACCCCCTCTATATCTTGATGCCCTTACTCGTATAGGACTGTAAAGCCATGGGTTGACATTGCAATAGATGTACAGTGTGATCAATCATCGCCCACTATTGTTCCCAAGTGCCCTCCAATACACTGCACATTGTATATGGAGATTCTTCCACCCACAGGTGGGGACCATCAACATGTAGGGATGGTGGATTCAGTCACCACCATCACCACCACCCAACATCATTCAACCGAATTAAGCTATTAAGCCATTTTCTAGGAAAATAGACAGGGGGAAAAAAAGTTAGATTAAGCAGGAAAAGTTACTTTCAGGGGTCGCTTTTGAAAGTTTGAGAAGTTGGACGTATAAGTGCAAAAACAAGATTTAATGTTGGGAATTTTGGGAAAATATATAGACTTGAAATGTTAAGTATGTGTCTAGGATTATATGGCAGCTCACTTGTAGCAATAAATCAATGAAAGATAATGGGAAAATTATATCTGCAGAAAAAGAAGAGTACACCGTGTTTTGGCATATGATTATGATATTATCAGGGAAAGTATCTGCACCTGTTGTGATTGGTGAAGAGGGTTGTTTGTTTTCCGTGATAATGAAGCAAATTTTATGCCAAAACATGTTGATAATGAATTAAGTTGGAGTGATATGGAAATTGTTTTGACAGTTACCTCGTGAGAATTGCATGAAAAGCACGAATTAATTTTTAGGTTGCATTTTTACATTGTCTTATACTATACGTGTTCATGATTTCATATTACGTAGTTAATTTTTGTATACCTATGTATATAATATAAGAAGTACTACTGTGTAACAACAATTGATTTAAACTTCCAATTATAGTGCTAACCATGTGAGGGAAATTTAAATTTGAAATGTATGGCATATTGAATAATGTTTTCATGTAGGTATATAATGGAAAATTGTCATTTATAAATAAATGGGAGAATCTAATTATTTGCATATTATTTAAATGCATTTGCTTTTCCATGTAAGTAAACTTATTGTTCTCGGACATTTGAATGGTTGTCAATATGGGAAATGAACTGTCAGGGAAATTTGATGATAATGCCATAGAAACTGATGATATTGGAAGTGTGAACTGGAAATGACCCTTTGGGCATCATTTTATACTTTTATTCGGACTGCTAGTCAAATGTGATGATTCGGTCTCATGAACGGGGATTGGCGAGATTTGACGAGATTTGACACAGTCCCCCCTACGAAGGTACTCGCCACACCGTGTCCTATTAGTTTGCTATTATATACAGGGAAAAAAGCGTTACATAATGTCTAATTAGGACAATTTTCAAATATCATCTTTGAAATTTGATTTGAATCAGATGAAGTAGGAATTGTGATGTTGCAAAGATAAGTTTTGTGTTTTGTGGGGGAGCATGTTAAAGGGAATGAGTTGCCTCCCCTAAACGCCAGGTCCCCCCCTGATCGTGTCAACTGTGACGGTGAGTCACGTGTGCTGGGGATTAGACACAGATGAATTTTTGGCTCCATGGGAATGCCATCCATCAGCACCTTGTACAGTAGACATGGCTCAGCCGGGATTTGCTTTCTAGACTTCTTTTGTGTGGGTTAAAACCCTTGTATGTAAGTACTTTAAATGGGTTTTAAGACGTTGGGGCCTACAAATCGACCAACTTCTTATACAAACCATTACCTTTCAATTGTGCTTCCAAAAATCTATACAAGTGGATATATACTTTTTGCGAAAGTTTTAAAACTTTCCAATCAAACGAATGGGTCTGTTATTTTAAAATTTTATTTAGCTGGGTGTATGCATGTGATCATTTTATTTAAAGCTGCATTACATGTTCAATCACATGACCAAAGAGTCTTGTAAACCAGTTTTTAGTAATAATTATAGATTGGATTTTGATTGAAGCTGTTGTAATATTGAAGAAAGTTGTAAAAAATTAAGGGAATTAGTATAAAATTAAATGGATTTAAAAATTAAATGGATTTAAAAATTAAATGTTTTAATTATCACTTGCTATTATTTATATATTTGATAGTCTTAAATTTTTCCCATATAGGCAATCAAAAACTTTGATAAAATGTAAATTCTTGGCTTTTGAATTTCATTGAGGTTTTTATGAATGTCATAGGCACTATTGATACTGACTGGTCAAAAGTTTTTGTGTTTTTTGTGCACATAGAAAAGTAGGACAATATAATTTGATATTGGGAATATCGATATAATTGTTTGTTTCCAAGGGGCCTATGTACACATTTTGCTCTGCTGTTTCATCCCCAAGAGATAGAAGCAGAACAAGTCCAATTCATTTGACGTTTAGGGTTTGCTAATAAATCTCTTTCGAGGTATAGGTACTATGCTGAATATATACATATAATATTTACAGTGTTGACTGAAAAATTGCGAGAGAAGCGATGCAGAATTCAATTAACCTTTATCGACATGTTTGCTTTCACTATTTCACGGATGAAAGTTGCGAATTAGCGTATGTAAATTCGTCGCTGCAAGCGCCATCTTTGTTGATATAAACGTCGTCAAAACGGTTTTCTGTCATTCATCTGGATTAAACACATAAACCCGAGGCTGGGAAACGAGTGGAAAATAAAAACATTCTCGAGTAAATGAACCCAAAATCTCTGCTTTTCCTAAAAATTTCAGACAAACGGGATCAACTCGCATTGAAAACCTGGAAAGGTTTTATATTAGGAAACATTAAAGGTGAACTGACACGATTTTGTAACACCCCATGATATTGGGACTGTAGAAAGAATGATTAAAATTAAAACTATAAGTTCATTTGTTTTATTTTTTAAAAATTTATGAGAAGTGTTTTAACATTATCTTGTGTATTTATGGGCCTGTGCAGAGAGGCTAGGTGGGGGAAAATTCTAAGTGGGCCTTTATCACGTTTTTGTGCAAGTTACATACTATATGAAATGTCCCGGATGTAAATTTTAACAGTGTGAGGACCTATTTTAGGGTAAATTTGCGAATTTATATATTAAAAAAAACGAATCGGTGGAAAAATTATTTAAAAAATTGGACATATGCAAATACATGTTGTTTATGCATAGGAAAGTTTTCACAGAAATCGGTTGCAAGAAATTTACCCTGTCAGTTCACCTTTAAATCGTGTTGAACTTAATGAAGAATGAAATGTGACACCATTTTTCTGTTGGGTTTTTCAAGGAAATGCAAGTGGGAATCAAATTGAAAGTTGTAAAACGAAATATTCCTCATAAATAACGTATAAAAGTGACTTTTATGAATAAATATGTATAGATTAAATGTTGGATTTTGAAGGAAATATACGCGGTGCTTAAAACGTCCAACATGGTGTAATTCCAAACTGTTGCTGGGATTTAATTTATAGAGTTGGTAGACGATAAAGTTGGTTTGTTGCAGTAAGGAGTGATGCAATGTGTGCTTTGGAGTTTAGTGGGAGGTCCGCGAGGCGGCGCTGCATCTGTCAACGTTACAAATGGCGCAATTTCTGAAATGGATAAAACGGTGCGAGGTGAATCTTGATCGATTTTCTGGGAAGGAACCACATCGTAACACTCCCCTAGCCAAGGAGGTGAGGGAATTTGGAGTTAGAAATAAAAAGGGAAAAAAGAAAAGAAGAGAAAAAGGAAAAGGGCGCCATGCAGTCTGCGCCAAAGGCCATTTCCCTTCTTTTACTGCCCTTCTTTTCTCCTATAGGATTTTGCCCCAGGTCAATAATTAACGATATCCTAATTACAGCGTTATCTCTACACATTTTGCCACGTGCCATGCTGCACAGCTTCTATAAATATACATTGCGAGACTGAAATCCCTTCCAATTTGCCCTAATATATTAAAATCTTGGAAATGTAATTTTCTTAGTCTTACTTCAGTTGAAGTAAATATTCTACTAGCCTAAATTCTAATAAATTAAATATTATAAATCACTTATTCGATTTCTGTTCTTTCTGCTGTCAAATGTTCACTAGAAATGTATTTTTGTAAGGTAAAACATCACAAATAACCCTACAATTTGAAATTGTGTATGATCAATACTTGAAATACTGAAATTATACTGGAAATTTGTTGTTGTTCTTGAAATCCTGGAATGTTTTCTTAATCCTGGAAAATATATAATTTTTGACACTTACTTTACATAATTTCCTTTATTGATTTCTGTGAAAATTCCTCTTCTAATTTGCTTGGAACAAAATACCAATTAAGCATGAGACTTTTATAATTCAATGATTAATTACACTTATTCATCAGTTTTAATTTAAGAGATTAATGTGGTTTGTTATGTAACTATATTTCACTTTATGTATTTTGTGTCCTCACTCCTGGAAAAAGTTATAAATATCCTTGAAAGTATTGGAAATATACTGGAATTTTGAAATGAAAGTTTAGTAGACACCCTGTATATACGTATATGTATGTATGTATCTATCTGCGGCATAATGAAAAGTACAACACTAATGACTAAATTGAATTTTCCCTCAACTGAAAAGCCGAGAAATGAGAAATTGTGACGAAAGAGCAAAGACATGAGAGATTTTTGAAAAACTGGAAATCGATGGAATGAACGGCAACAACGTCTTGTGTATTTGAATGGGAGAATTTATTTTTATATTTTTGACGGCGTGCTGCATAAAGTTGTATACGGTGGCAGTGGGTCACGTGATGTCCGCTAATGGCACTCGCATGCATAATAGATAAATTGCGTGAGATTTTTGTGTGGTATGCGCATGCGCAGTTGGAGAATTCCTGTTGTGCTGGGAAGCCGAACGCTCAGCTTCCAGGGGGTGCTTTTGCTTTTGCTCTCTTCTTCTCTCTGTCGCTATGCTATCCAACATCTTCAAAAATACGGGATCATGTTTCATAAACCGACCCAAAAATATTACACCATAAAAGCGAGAAATGAACGATTTCCGTGAAACTTATATTTCCTTTCCTCTGTTTCGGCGCATCATAACTTTTTACAAATCTTCATTTTTTTTTTTACTTTACTACTATAATACTGGTTGTATATTTTTTTAATTGAAATAAATGTATAGACCCTATAATGGGTGTGCCCCAGCATTCGTCAATATTATATAACAAGCTTGATTACATGCAATTTGAATAATAACTTAATAAGCAGTCATCCAACCTATCATTTGAACTAATTTAGGGGAATTTCTGATGTTGCAGCGCCACCTGGATGTACAGTTGGGATTTTATATTAACGATATCGAGCAGATGAGGAATAAAATAGACGGCCAGGTGGCGCTGCAAAATGAGCATTTAAATGCCTCATTTTTCCCTACTATAGTTTTTTTCTTTCTATTAATATAGTAGTTTTAAATAATTTTGTGGGTTACTCTTTATTGCTGGACTTGTGTGCCACAGAAGATAAGTGTTTAGGCTATCTATTGGGTTTACTAGTCTTAAGTTGTCGCAAAATTAAGTGTGATTAATCCCCTTAAATGATGTCTGCCCCAGTGTTTGTGAATGACCGGAAGTTTCAGTATAATTGGTTCTTTCATAGAGGATTTAAGCGGCCTAATTTACTGTCCAGTCCATTCTGATACATTAATTCATCAATTAGGTGGACTGCAGATTTATATCTACTTTTGTTACGTCTTTATGTTTTTTAATATATAAATTAATTGACCATTGTTTAGAGGGAAAAGACAATTTTAAGAAAATGCACCTGGATATTGTCTGAAAATATGCGAGATTTGCAACTTGGGATTTTCAATTTTAAGTTCCTTGCCTGGTGTAGGTACTTACATTAAAATGAACAAATGTCGTTTTGCTGTTTGGTCTTATACGAGTACCTGGAGAACAATGAGTGAAAATGAAGCGTGTTTTTGGGCAGGAATTGGCGAATGAAATGCTCTTGAGCGATTAAACTCTTCATCGAATTAATATTTTCCGCAATGCTAATCTGTTGTTTGTCAAATTAAAGGGCGAAGGAGTTGTTGGGGGATGTTGAACAGGGTATATACCAGGCACCGCAATCGATCCAATAGTACTACAAACCCACAAAAGGGGATTAGGGATTTGTAAGTTGACTGGAGTAATGCGACACGTGGCCGTGAGGCGGCGCTGCCAGCGTCTACGACCGTGTACCGACATCTTGTAGCCGGTGTATAGGGCACATGAGGTTGCAAAAGAGCTGGCCGTGCGATCGATAACGAGGTATATGTACGCACTTTTATGACTTTATTAGCGTTTCAGTAGGTGGTGCTATAGCTAGGGAAGGAGGGGAAAGGAGATGACACGAGCAACCACGTGACCGTGTCCGCGAAAACGTCACCACGTCACAATGCGGAAATTCATGGAAACATAATCACTAGCTTGTATGGTGCGAAATTATTAAACATGAAGGCTTTTTCAGTTAGAGGTTGTAGATTAATTAATTGCCTAACTTACTTTTTACATTCCCCCTTTCCTGTATAATCCCTAAATAGTTTGGAATCTCCTCTATGATTTAAACGCAAAGGCCTGAATGAGACATGAGACCTTAGTTGAGTGACGCGCCATCTATTGTGCACATTAGACACTAAACCAGGTCGTATGTACAGCAAATTGAACGAGTTTCACATTGAATACGAATTTATACAGAGATAGGAGTTAATATTTTGAGAGGTCTAAGTGCGGAAGTTGGATACTATTTTAACGCCGGCTTTTATCCGGAAATTCCGCACCAAGTGAAGCGTGCTGATTGGCTGAGACAGTCACTTCCGGATCATCAGGGCTAAGTTAACGCCCCAATGACTATCATATTGTGTTGGGTTCTCGCTTATCCGACTTCTGTATAGACATTTTGTCGTATATTCGAGGTCTACTCTTACTCCGAACCCTGCAATAATTCTTCACGTAATTAATGGGCGGTCCCTCAATTAGTAATTAACTTTCGTGTGCACCTATGTATGTGTACATATAAGTAGTACGGATACGAGTATATATAGGATAATATGAAAAGGGAAATTTTTGGCAGTGCTTTGTGGTCCCTGAAGGAATTTTTCCAAGTCACGTCTGGTGAAAAAGCCGATAATTAAGATTTGCATCTTTAATGAATGTTGTGTGCGCACGTTTTAAAGATGGAAATTGGTGAAAGCTTGGCAACATTTCGTGTAGTCATTGCCTTTGCAATGTCACCAGGTTGCCAGTTTTGTAGGCAATTTTGCCAAAATTAGAGCAGGATTAATGAAAACCAAACTTGGAGCTTTGAGAGTTTTGTGGATATTGACCATAATATTACATGTCTACATTTAAGAAATATAGAGATGCAATGCGATTTTTATACAACAATTTGAGTTTAGGAAAAGGGAAAAAGTTTGTGTAATGAATCCTGAAATATTATTGGAGGAATAATAATTGGTAATTTGCGTTGGGTGACGTCACATGCAGGCAGATGTGACAAAGTGTGACAGGAAATATACATGAAAAGTGGTCAAAACGTGCGACATGATTTAACAGATGGCCTATTGTGTGTAAAATAAGATCACATATATGAGAAAGGGAAATCACATGTTTTTTCTTTCTTTTTTTTGCTTTGAATGAGCGCCGCACTTTAAAAGAGAAAAAAAAATGTTAGTTGGAAACATTGTTTTCTAGAGAATGGTCCTTTTGCAGGAAACATCATTGTCTGTCATATTTCCTCCGCTTCACATGTGTGATAAGGGAAATCGGGGACAATTGTAACACAGTCAAGTGCAACAATTGGTTATCATTGTCAATGGGTCAATTCACAAAAATGGCTGCCAGTGTAATATTTTAAAGGTGGACCCATAAATTGCAATATTATGTTATCTTCATAATAGCTGTCCTTGAACTTGATCTCTAATATCTCGAAAATTGTAGTAACTTGGGTCACAATGACGTCACGATTGCTATTGGTTCTGCAGATAATAAACGTTTTTGTTGGTATGGATTGGGATTTGGCAAAAGGGCACATTTGGACTTGAGCTGGGATTGGATGAACATGTTGCTAACAGTGTACCACTCTGTAATGTATGTGAAACCAGGGTGAAACCGAATGTCCATTCAGAGGATGAGACCAAATGAGGCAAATCATTGTTTTCCTGGGGAAACTATAGCAGAATTAAGGAGGATTTTTGTTAATACTGGCTGCGAGTGTTTGCAGCGCCACCTGACGGCCTGAGTGGCGTTTCCCAGTTAACGAGCAGCACCCTCGCTTCATTAGCAGTGTTGGGAAGATCATTGTGAGCCTTGTGTTATCCCGTCACGTGCTTGTGCTCTTCTTGGTCAATGGCCCCATGGTCCTGCTGGGCAATTGTCCCTTGCCAAGTTGCAAGTTAGGAGATTTGTGCCCACAATGTCATGTATCGACCACCAAGATCACAGTTAAAAATAGAAATATCTTCCATGTATTGCTGGCACTAGACTTGTACTGCACACACATGGTCCTATAGTATAGAATAGGGTGGACGAGGAGGTTTCGATCGAAGACGTTTCAGCATTCAGCTCGCCTCTGGTCACGTGATTGCATCTGTAAAAGGGGCTTGTTGCTCTTTCCCAGGAGATTCCAGAATTAATAAGCGATTCATTGCATGTACTATTGTTAAAATTCGTTTTTCCTATCCTTTTCTTCCCCCTCCCTCCACTTTATATATAAGTTGGACTAGCTTAAATGTGCTCATGTTTGTGGTTTATTAAGCGGTTCATGTTGTTCATATATGGTCTGATTTGAAAGATTTTAAAGGGTATTTAATGTGGAGCATTTGGTACAGTAATATGATTATGATTGCATTTGGTCATATCGAAATCAATTTGATTAACTTCAATTGCAAGATTTACATCGATAATAAATTACATATCATTATTCAACTGGTAAAAATAAGATTTTTACATAAAACATTTGTAATATGAGTTTGATTTATTTTTATAAGATATACAAAGGGGCAATAATAAAAATAAAATATAAGTGAATTTTAAAAGTAGGCCTACTATCAATTTATGTAAAAAAAATCAATGGCTATAGTTAGTTTTATGAAAGTTTTTTATAAAGACTTCAAGCCCCAATGATTTTGATTGGCTTTAATCTCGAATTTAATGGCCTATACATTATTGGGGATGGATATTTATTTAAAAACAATTTAGAACTAGAACATACAGAAATGTGTGAAATAAAAACCAAATTTTGCCTGAAAAATGAAATTTATATGTTTATACAAGGAAGCGGTTTATTTAGAAACGCCAAAATGGGTGAACTAATATAATTATTTTTGTTAAATTAAATATACAATTCATTTTAATTTGTTATAGTATTTAGTAAATCACACTGAGTTGTCACATATATTCTGCACAAATATGGGTCGAGAGTTTTAAAATTGTAAATAAAGTGTGACGTAATTTATGGAGGACCACTTACAGAACACTCGAGCGGTGTTTGCTAAAGACTTTAATACTTAAAAAAACTATATTTACCACTTGATATTTTGGGAGGAAAAAAATGGGGGTGGGGGTGGTTGAAGAAAAAAAAAAGGAAATGTCAGTAAGAGATGTCTCTTTTCCCACGGACTAAAAGACCTTGTTTTGTGTTGGTCCCTTTCATTCTTACTTTCTTTATTCTGTTGTATCGGGTGTGAAGCGATCTTGTGATTGATGTCCATCAAGGGTCAACCTCGCAAGGGTCAATCGCTCTGAAAAGTCCCCCCGTTTATATCGAACTTCCACTTTTTTCCCCCTTTTTTATTTTCCCCAGAATCCATCTTTCATAATAGGAAAAAAATAGAGAGAAAAATACACTCTGGTGGCTATACGAGTGCATGGTGTTTTATACAGATAAGGATGATCTTAAGTACCATATGTATGACAGTGAAATGAGTATAGATACGGTTCAATATGGTTTTATTTAGTAGAACATATATATACATGTGACCATGGCAATTACCGAATTAGGGAACGCCCACACACCGATATTATCACTATAATATCAAATGTCACGTGCACGTGTTTGCAGCACGTGCATGCATTATGCAAGTAAAATAGGGGAAAGGGGTGGGGGTAGTACTAAGAAAAAAATTGCAGGGGTTTCAAGTGACCCCAAAGTGACGAACCCGGCCAATATTGCATGCTTTTAGCTGTTGGTGGCGTGCCAGTCTCACTTTTCACACCCTTATGGACAATTTTGGTGAAACCGCCCAATTCCTTGTGTGCATGCATTTTATTGCGCATGCGTGAGGCCCGATTTGTTCCCCCTAAACCTTGCCTAAACCCCCATCTTTTTCATCTACGATTTTTTTTTGTACCTTGCTATATACATGCAGGAATACATTAATCGATCAAACTGAACAATATATCGCCATGACACGAATGTAAAATGCGTTTTTATAACCCGATAAAATAACATGCGATCAAGCCATATAAATAGGGGCACTTAATGAGGCCCAATCATTTGGGAAAAATCCAAATCACAAATTGAAATACTATAACCTGTCTATATGGTGGAATTTGGACCAATTACAGTATCCATACTGTATATTTGTATTTCTCATAAAATGGGGATAAACATCGGATTTTGTCTTTTCTTGCATTCAAACATTCCACAGTATTGCAAACTAATTAAATATATTTTGATAATTTCAAAGCAGGAATTTTTGACTGCACTAACCATATATTATACACGTCTGTAGATGGTGCTGCATGTTGCTTTTTAAATCAGTGTAAACATTTTGATTAGTTTGAAGAATAACATATTAATGTTTGGGTGTGTTATTTGTATTTATTAGAACAAAAACTGTTTCTTATTTTTGTATTTAAGACATTTTTGATTAAAAGGAAAGGAAAATGGTGAAAAGTTTTGGAGATATTGTGGGAGTGTTGCCAGTGTTAAATAGCTTTGTTTATAAGGTTTTATATAGATGAATTAATTCCTTATCAGAGTAATAATTTGTTTTCTGTAGAACTAATTCAATATTTTTAAATTCACTTTGCACTGTATTTTATGTCCATAAAATTTCATGATATCTTTCACATTTTGGGCATTATAAAATAAAACCTTCTTTAAATTTTGCAGCATGGCTGCTGCTCCTTTAATCCACAGCGTTTTTACATTTTTACAGCACCATCTAGTGTTGAAAGTGAGAAAAATTTGAAAGGGAGGAAACATGTGCATGGATGGATGGTGATTTAAGCGATTATTGTCAAATAGCTGGAGTAAAAATGTAAGACAGTGTAAATATTTATTTTCAGTGTGTGTGTGAGGGCTATAGAGTAAAAGTGGTTGGATTGGGCCCCACAACCCTCCTCTTCTGCAGAGAGGGTCCTAAAGGGAAATGAGCATGAGCTAGGCCTAAAACAGTTTCCGGAGGTGGTTTTATTATTTCTGGTGGCAACCCATAGGGTGGGTAATTGTCCTGTGCGGCTTCCAAATGAGGCTGTAATTCAATTCTCATCTTTCTCTGCTTCTGAAGATATCCCCCTCTTTATTTCCCCCTCTTTTTTCTATATATTTTGTCTTCCCTACATCTCGTGTAGGAAGATTTTTTTTTATCCCCTCCTTTAATATTGCCCTTAAGAAACATATATCATTGTTGTGGGTAAAATCTTGGAGGAAAGCAAAGTGCTCTGGTAATAACATAAATAATGAGAGCATTTCAGTGCAGGATGATATCTGAACAAAATGTACATCATTTGCTTAATTGCGGATTAAATTATATGCACGTGATTTATTCGGTGCAAATACATTTGTTTATCGTCGTCTTGAATTTGCAGTGCAGTTTCAATAATAGATGGTATCGATCCCTTAGTGCATATAAGCGAGTGATTTTCTTTCCTCTGCCTGCAGGTAATTCATTTACATTCACAAATACGCAGTGTACCGACTTAAAGAAGGGGAAGAAACTTGGGTAATATGGAAGAGGGGAGTTGAGATGCTCTGCCAATTTAAAATTGCATAAGCCTGAATTTCTATTTTAAAAAATTCAATGGGAAAAAATGAGAAATTTTATTTTATTTCTATTTCTTAAAATAAGTTTATCATCTGCATCATAAGATATTTTCAAATTTGGTATGTCTTAATAATTTAGGGTACATATTAATTTCACATTGTCTGCAATTAATGTTTCTTATGTTATTGATATCAGAATATTGTTTATTAATGTTATAATCTTACATGAATAATGTTTTATAATTACATTATATACAATTGAAATTATTTGCAATTTATACAAACTTTGCAATATTATAAATTTTATTATAAATTTCAATAAAATACGAATGTGATTTTGCTAACAATTGAATAATACACTTTAAAGGAGATATGACACGGTTTTTTTGCCTCACCAAATGCGTTGAAAAAATGTATACGAGTCAAAACATAACTT
>JAQFZQ010000838.1:0-25602 GCA_034696005.1 Glomeris marginata
AAGATGGCTACGTGTTGTAGCCGAAACATGTAGACGAAAACGTCAATAAATTTATGAGGAAAGATTTACCTGTTGTTGATTTACAACCTCATATATCCACACCAAACATGATTGCTGGTGATACTTAGCTGACATATTGGGTAACAGTGAAGAATATATGCAATTTTATTGCAGAAGATGATGTCTTGTGCAAGGTTTCATGCTAATTATAGTTTCGATCTTGTACCCAGCCACACGTAATGCAATAAACTCACACATGCAAGTCGTTGTTTTCAAGAAAATTGTAAAGCAATAATATCAAAAAAGTGAACAGAATAACAACTTATTTACTTGTTAAATTTCATTCTGCAGTCATTATCAACTCAAGTTAAACATATTTCCTGATTGGCTGCTGCCTTGTAATGCCTGTATCATAGCAATCCTCCCCAAAGGAAGTAGTTCCTTTGTTTTTGACTGGATTTACTTGAAAATAAACATTGAATAATCTCCAATACTCTTACATTTGATTGTATACATGTATTGTAAAACTTTGCCAGAACTTAGAGCTCATACAAACATGCATTTGTAAGATTTTGTGAACAAGCAATTTAGCAACAGGCATAAATCGTGAAACGGCGCTTTTGCCATTGGAGTTGTGCAAAAAACTGCATCCTTAATTACACGTGACCTGTGATAAAGCGTTTTTGGTTACTAAATAGTAACTTCAACTTGAGTTGAGAATGACTGTAGCTATTTACGCTAATAATATTCCAACATGAACAGTATTTTGGATACTTCCGTGAAAAGAAGTGTAACTTTTGCAAGTTTTGGGTTTAAACAAAGCTGGGATATTGCATGTTGAAGGTTTTGATTATGAATAAATTACTGTTAATGTTTTAATGATGTGCACTGAACGGTGCAATTATAAGGTCAATTGTAAGGAATGTTCTGTCCCATGATGCAGTGCAAATTCATGTGACATTATACTAAAAGCAATGCTTTAATTTGCACTTTTGCTAAATTGTACACATATCTTCGTTGCATTGTCTGTCATAATTTGACATTGTGCAACTTACTTCCAGCAACGTGTCATTAATTCCATTGTAAGTGAATTGCCGTTAATCCCTCCCCTTTTTGATACGAACACCTGCGAATTTGTTGGTCCAGTGCCACTGAAGATCATATAGGTTATAATCCTGATCGTGCATAATATTATAAATCTGGAAAGGTTACTTGTCACTAAAACTTGTTTCGAATTCATCAACACGGACACGTCATGAGCTAGGAATTTTTGCCATGACGTCACCTCCTTCTTTTCAGCTTCATATTTGATTGGCGATACATCTCGATTCGCTGCACTACCTCTTTCACTCACACTCTCTATTATAATGGCTCCCCATGTTATAGAGAGAATGTGTGTGTGTGGGTTGCGATCGATCGATACGAGAAGGGTGGCCATTTTTGGCACGTGTACTTCAGTCACGTGACGCTGATTCATTGTGTATAGCAGTGAAGCCCGAGCGAATGGCGACCCTCGGACCTTGCAGTCGAGCCTTACCGAATTTTTAACAGGGGCAGGCGGTGGATCTGTTGCTGACGAAAGGACCCGTCATTCGATTATCGTGGGAAAAATGCAGGCATGAATCACACTGCTAGCTCTCCGATTACGTGTATAGACCGCGGCTAGTGCCTAGGGTTCGCTCGCTAATGCGCATGCTAATTCCCAATATACCGTTAAAGGAGGGTTGGATTTTTTTGCGATCGTCCACAAGTGTGCTTCTGCCCGATAAGCTGGCAAGGGGAAATTCGGGCCAAGGGGCAGCTGCTGCACGTACATATTCATAAACCCTCCTCGTTTTCAATAGAAAAGGGTGCGTTCGTTAATCACGTTACTTGGGATTTTTGTATGACGACAGGCACAACATACATAGCTCTTGCATGAAACGATTGGGTGTCTGTATTTTTTCCAAGATTTATGATGATTGTTACAGTGCATATAAGTTAATACAGAAATGAAAGTATTGGTAGATACATAAATAGTAGACCACTCGTTGGAAAAATCAGGGAATTCGAATTTTTTTATAGATAAGTTGGAGAATAAATTACTTGAAAATAATAGGCACAAATTAATTTCAATATTTCACAGATTTGTTCTAGATGGCATAAGTAAAATCAGTTATTTCTTAATTATTTCAATTTTACAAATGTTTGATAGTATAATTACGTACATATTTGTTAGTGGTTTAATTTATTGGTTTAGTTTTATTGTTGTAATAACTTGTTCAGATTGAAACTGCTGTCGTTTGTATCTTTTAGATTTAATAACAAGATTATGAGTTTCAAAGTACCCATATAGCAGTCACCTTGCTTAGAAACTCCACAATAGTTGCCATTCAATTGATTTGATTTTAATATCAGTTTTTAATTTCCATTAAATTAAATGTTTCCAGCACCAACTATTTCACTTGCAAACTGCAATCGTTGCTTTTCTTAAAATAAAATATGATGATATTGATGCATGTCATGTGGGATTAAGGTAAATTTTGAACAATACACAACTCAGAACTGTTTTAATCTTAAACAGTAAATGGTGAAAGTCCATGTGGGGGAATGAATGAAGTATCAAGATCTTAAAATCTCGACTCGGCCCATTTGCCACTAATGAAATGCTGGCTTATAATGGCTTTATTATGTACTTGTGCAGTGAGATCCCTCAAAGAGGATGATGTGTCAAACAGATATAATCAACTAGGCTATGTGGAAGACTCCGCGCACCTTCTGTGTAACAGATTTCCTTGATGCATATACCTACCCAACTTCTTTTACCTTCTGCAATGCTTGTCTAGCATAGCATGGCATAGCATGAAACGTCATCTGTTGCAGCAACACCTTGCTATAGTTTCAGACCATCAGATGATGCATCGTTCTTAATGCAAGCTTCAAAGAAGCACAAGTTCGTCAAAGAGAATTACCGGGGAGTGACTTTAGTAAAGATGTCTAATACAGTATATGGCAGTTTTTAAAGGCTGCATTATTCGCCACAAAAGGTATGCAGACAATTGAAAGCATTGGGCCGAGACGAGAATTTACAGTGTTGATACTATGTTTCCATTCTCCCACGTGTAATTTAAAATGTACAATACGAAAATTTATGTATATCATCAAACGTTGTATGCATCAATTTATAGCTTATACAACATTCTGCAGCACATGTGTCATATTCCAAACTACAGCTAATTCAGTAACTTGTGTTCATTTGCAAGTACATATAGCCCTACAGCCCGTGACAAAACATTTAGCACCAGTGTGATAATACCACATATCTAATTTAGTTGTGCACGTCTTGAGAAATTGAGAGATGCTGTTAATATTGCATTACCACTATGGTCGGAAATTGTTATAAGGAAAGAAATAGCTCATGGCACAAGTTCATGTGGCTGAACAATATAAAAAGCATGAATTTTGGCATGTCAGTAAATTAGCACCGGATAAAATGGTGTGGTTTGTGCCCTAATATGCTGTCAACTTCCCCATACAGGAATGACTTTAAAGATTATGCTTGGAATTTCACTTATTAAGGCCTTAACATGGCCTTTAACCAAATTTTACCAAGATTTTGTGATTGCAGATCACAATGTTGTTAACATCTTTGTAATGTTGGTCATTACAATTCACATTTTTTGTTCTCTATTTGATCTAGAACAGGTGAAAGTGCAGTCTATTTGTATCCTTGTTCCTCATACTATATTGTTTTAGACCTCATGAGGTATGTGCATAGCCGCATTATCTTGTAAATTCCCTGAATCACCAAGAACCTCTTGTCCAAATTGAGGAATCACAGCTTTTAGTATTGCCAGATAGTGTTGGGTGTCTATTCTGCATAGATAGAAGCCTCAATTCAAATTGTTTATCGCATCCTATAGCTTTCCATATCATAACAGATCTGACATTTTCTTCTGATGACAATATTTTTATTTGCATAACTTATGGAAGTAATAGCTGAGTCCATGAAATCTGGTTAAGGTGAAAGTCTTTTTCACATGTACTTGTGCGATGAACATTTTCTTTACTTATAACAATTTCTGACCATTGTGGTAATGCAAGATCAATGTAGCAATCCTCAAGATGTGCGCAATTAAATTACGTATGCGACATGATCGCACTGATGCTAATGTTTTGTCACGGGCTGTAATATGAGTACACACCAACGTTGGATTTGTAGTATTAATTTTATATAGAAACAATATATTATTACTAGTAATATTTATTATCATACATACGTTTTTAATTATTGGTTAATTTAATGGGTTCATTAAAGGAAAAGATAACTTGTGTAGTTTTAACTTTTCTAAATTCCATGAACTCATTTTTGATCAAATGTTAATCTTAATTCCGTTTTCCAAGTAAGGTTTACAAAGATTCTTCCTGGATGCTTTCCAACAGATAAAACTTTTGACTTTATATACTGGGAATCTTTCAAGCAATACAGACTTTCACCAAACATGTTTGCGATACGGTATACTATCTGAATTTTGGTAAAATGTGTTGGGATTTCAAAATGTGTAAATGCAGTCTGGATGCATAATATTCGTAGCTGGTGAAATGTATTCCCCCCCCCCCCCTGGAAAAATGTCGTTATCGAATTTGTGTTTTACTTTCAGTTGGTGATGACTATAACCGAAATTTGCGTTAGGGAAAAAAGCAACGGTGTGTGTCCATCCGTTTGGACAGAAGTGACGGGTCGTCGACTCTCATTTTCAGAGACATCTGCGGTTGTATTTCTCATCACCTGCCTGCAGTGAAATTAACCATGCGGCCAAATCACCACCCACCAACCGTGCCGGACTTTTAGAGCAAATAAATTTGCTGGCGATGACGTCATAACTACTTTAAACCGCACATTGCAAAGTTCGAAAACGTCGGCACAGCGCCAACTCGGGTGGCGTGGCGATAAAAAGAAGCGGCGGAAGTTTTCAAAATGCTTGGCAATTCCTAGTAACTGAGCGCGATTGTCCAATTCGCCGAAACCATATTTAAATATAGTAGTTTCGTAATTTGTAGCGATCCGCGACGTACGTTATTTCCCCACCGATCCGCATGGCGACGATCCGCAATCGCGAAAAGCATCCGTTCGAATCTGTTGCTTTCAGTTTCAATGTCGATTACAGCGAGAATCAATAGTGTGATATGGGCGATTCGTCGACGAATCGGCGGGAAAATATACAGTCACGTGGTTAACGGCGGATTATTGACATTGCGGATCGTTTCACGGGGTGCTTGTGTTTGCCCCTCTTCCTATCTTCCCACCCACCTACTGAAAACAACAATACCCCTGATAATAAAAAATAACATTTTCGAAACGAGGGGGGAGTTTGGCAACATGACCTACTTTGATTCGGCTCAGACCTAACTGTAAAATTGCGTTTATATTTATGCGAAAATGCAGTGTAAAATATTTGTGATAGGGATCATACAGCAATCATGTAGCTTGGAATTGGTTTCAAAATCCTTATTAGCGGATTTTGATACCGTTATGCATTGTGAGCATCTGTAATTTTTTACAAGTTTGTGTAAAATAACTTTAAATTGCGTGACATCATTAATGGATGTCCCTTCCCAGGGGTATGGTCATGCAGTCAAGGGGTTGTTGAGTTTTTACGTTTTACTTATACAGCAGACGTTTTGTGCCAGGCTCACTGTCCTTGGGCAGTTGCAAGGGCTGTTTGGGAATAAACTACTTATTGAAAGGCACCTCCGCAGGAGGGCGCTACTAAGGTCCTTATTTGGGAACTGGGCACATTCCAGTTGGCCAGGGGTCACCTTGTGATACCATGCAGGTCTTCGGCTGGGTTTTTGGGTGCGGTTCCTTTTCTAGTTTCTTGTGCTTTTGATGCACACCAACTACACCGACATATTACTGGTTTAATGGTGGTAGGAGCAAGGCAAATGGCGCGTTTCCTCTAATTACCCTTCACCGTTCTTATCCTTTGAAACCCACCCACCCACCTCCCTATCTCGATAGCCTACCCTCGTTTTAATACTGTACCACCCTGGAGTCCTTCGACCTACTTCAAGAATTCTACCCCCCACATGACCTCGAGCATTCTGAAGTGATTAGTGCTTAGTGTTTCTCACTTTAAGAATGACTGGGCGTCATTGGATGGGATGTGGCTGCAAAACATGCAGCCACTAATAACGTCGTTTCTCACATTATGGGCGTTTCTTTTCGATTTATTCACAATTGTATAATTCTTTAGCAATGATTGACAGGTGCATTAAGAGGATATAGAGTTTAGTTTAGTTGACAATGGAGGAAATTTGAGTTTAGGTTTGGAAAATGGAGTCGGCATGTGTTTTGCAGTTGTGGAGGATCATAAGGGCTTTTTGGTTGGCAAAACACGAGGTGGACCTTGTTTGTTAGCAACTGTGGAATGTTGACGTCATCACTGAATGGGCCATTGTCTAAACATACTTTTTTCCTTCCCTGCAATGCTGGTGGCTTCATGCACTATAATATATATAAAGGTGGCGCCACTAAAAATAGAGTTCAATCAAACATCAAAAATACAAATTAAGTCACTAGAACATCGTTTTCCATCTGAAACTATATTTCGGATTTTGGAATTTCCTGATAAAGTATGTTCAAACTGTATTACTAGTTGCAAAAATCAAAGTGGCCCCTGACTGGCGCCAGTGAACTGACGTGTGTAGCAGCCCTAAACACAAATTGTTACTTTGCCAACCAAGATGGCGCCATACGGTGCTAACTCAAGCTGTTTTCTCTTTTCAAGATTGTGAAACGATAAACGTGATTTCCATTGTACATAGAATTTTGATCAGTGTGGAAAAAACGAGATCAGTTCAAGGAAGAACTGACCTGAACCACACACACCACACACGGTGGACACCGGAAGCAACATCACCCGCAGATACCCCACAAGTGCTTGAAGCGCCCTCCCGCGGACTGGACAGTTTTTTTTTTTTTTTCATTCCTCATGTTTTTTTAAAGAGTGTTTTAGTGTCTCAGCGTATTTCGGTTTGTGGCGAGACTCGTTCCGGTCTCAGTCTGGCTTGGTTCTCGTTAAGAAAGTCTGGTCCTTGTTTGTTGCAGTTGCAGAGACGTTATTTATAATCGAGTTTTTAGGGAAGTGGGGTTTTGTGATGGGAGGGGGGTGGGGGTGCCCGAAAAGCCCCCGAAACTGTTGCTTGATTCTAGCCATTGGTTCTAGCTCTCGGCCAGTCGGTGGCCATCATGGGGGAACTTCAGGGGGAGTTTATTGTAGCCGAGAAAACTCTGGTTATTATGGTCGTCCTTCGCAGGGCCCTTGATGAAACACCCTCTCTGTTGCCGCCCCATGGGCCACTTGTGAAGCCGCCGAAAATACGTCTAAGTTTGGCCCCTGTGGTTATTTTGAACGCCAAGGTCGATGCTGAAAAGCGAAGAGGGTTGGGGGTGCAATGGTTTTCAAGGGAGTGGCCATGCATGGGGGCCAAACCAGGCCAAACGAAGAGCAACGGAAGGACCCCGGCAGCCATGTTGTTTTTCGGTTTTTCAACCATGCTTGTCAACATGCCTGCATGTCGTTGAACTGCTGATTAATTTGAGAACTGTAATAGTGCATTATAGTATATTGTGGACAACGACCGTTCGATCTGCAAACCAGTCGATATTGTATGTAGTATGAGTTTGTTCGCATTTAGAGGCAACACGCACTTACGTTTTATTATAGCAAACAAACGTCGATTTTCGATTTATTGTTGTGTGATAACGACAAATTTCCTGTTGTAGTCATTCTCATGTTGCTTGTATGGTTCACCTTAACCGAGGGGTCATTATAACATCGAGATCACTGAAACCCTTGCTGTTATTAAATTGATTCAATGCCATTTGCAACGTAAATCGAAATATCGTAAGTAGAGGGATTCGTGCTTAGCAACAGTTTTCCAATATGTTTTTATTTTCTTTCTCAACGGGTATTCTTTATTGTTTCTTCTGTTACCATTACACTGAATTGAGGTAACTGAAAGTTAAGCTGAAAGTCATCCAGTACGAGTGTCGTTTAACCGGAAAAATGACGTCATAAACTTGAAAATTGCGAGCACAAATTAGTTGACTGCACTCGTTCGACCTTATATATTTTAAGGATGGGCAGAGAGGACTAATAATACTTTCTCAGAACATTATGGTAGGTCGATCGCATGAGCACTGCCTATGTAATTCGTGGTTGTTAGTTGTTTGTTTCTTGCCTTTTTTTCTTAACTCGGTAAACTTGTTTATGCGTTTGTGAAAAGTTGATGCACAAGGTTTCTCAAATTGGAGATGTCTGTGAGATCCAAGGCCAAATTAAAAAAGTTGTTTCGACTAGAAATAGGATTTGGACAGGTGTAATGGCATTTCCGTTTCTTTAATTTTTTATGTACTGTACTACTATAAACCGAAATGTCATAATCCTCTAGAATGTTTTGTGAGGTCTTGTGCCACCTGGTGGTAGATAGTTTGAACACAAATCTCCTCGTCACATACTTTGACCAATGAGCTATAAAGGGTGGTATAGAGGAGTTGTACACTTGGTCACATTTACTTGTCACAACCAACTCGTTATACCAATACATCTTAGTTATACAAATAAATGTTACAATTTCTAGATGTGCAACAAAAATTAATTTGTGCCTATGTTAAAAAATCACATCAATGACTTAGTGTACATAAGGTGGTGAACATGTGACCAAGTATATGTGTCCAACTGTGTGAATGTGATAATCTGTATGTGTTGATTTGCATGTGTCAACATTGAATATGACAGATTGTGTGTGACGAAGTGCCACGTGACGAGGAGGTTTTGTGACCAAAAGACTAGAAATAATGTGAACAAAACTGTATTCAACACGTAATTGGTAAAAATGTCCAATATACATTATACATGTTTATGAACTCAAGCGTGTCAATCAATTTGGTTATCTGAAATTTGCCAGTTTGAAAATACGTAACCAATCAGATTATCGGGGGCGTGGTTACGTCGTTTGTCGCAACAGAATTATCGCTCCGAAAAACTTTTCAATACATGAAACAATATAAAGTTAAACCCCTCTACAAAAACGCAAAGCTTTCTATCAGAAGGTATCCTCGAGTAAATAATTGTTTTTTACTTCCAACACCAGATGGCGCGCCAACTGAAACACTGCGCATTGCACGTGCGTTCTGCGTAATTTCTTTTAGAAATGTTTGGAAACCGTATGGGTATCGGAATACCGGAAATGATGAAGATTTTGAATTCCGAACTGAAGAAGGCATTGTTGGATTGTAAGATTTCTCGATTACAATCAACAAACTTATGTTTTTCTTGTGCTACCCGGTAATTCTGAAGGTAATTTGGTCGCCAAAGCATGTTGTAGGCCTATTTTACGTGGGGATTTTTAAGGATTAGGAAATTTTGTAAGGGTGTCGCCCTCTTGATAGAGGCAGCTTGCCAAACATTTTCTTTTATTGCCCGACATCGCACCTGGAGCGTTGTCACGTGACTTTTTTCCCCGTGTTTAGATTAAAAACAAGCTTTTCAATGCTGACCAAATATTCGATAAAGAAATTTATTTGTCGACATATACAGATATCTCTACCGGTATAAAGGTTTGTTTTTTGCTCTTCCCGCCGCTCTACTGCGTTTTACCTTTGAAAGTACATATTTCTAGCGCACCTTGTAAGTAACGATGACATCTCTATACTTTTGTTAATCCCAGTGAGTGGTCCATGGTGAATGATCAGTAGCTTATTTCGTCACGTGACTGTTCGTCATCTTCGTTTTGCATGTGGCTTTTTTCGTTCGGAGAAAACATCGCAAAGCCTGTATTTTTTACTTATTCTTTAAAGCCGTTATAGGAAGAAAGGAGATTGCACATGCGTACATATTACGCGAAATATATTATTAAATTGCTTACATAAATAGCGGAAATATCCGAGACGCCATTTTCGAACGTTTTTGAAATTGTATCCCTCCATTTTTTGTTTATCGTAAATACGCCACCAATGATAACATTTTAATCTGATTCGCATCAATGAGTTTTATTGCAACAGTTCTTCAACCGAAATGTCCTTGATTTTGATTTTACAAAGTCAAAAGCGAATAGTACATTATTTTTATTATTCGCCAGTAAACGATTGTTTCTCACTACTGAAACCAGATGGCGTGCTGAAAACTACGAGCTGGTTTAAAAAACGAATTTGCTTAAAAAGTCGATGCGATATGTCGATGAACTGCTAGGTTCCTGGTTGTGGGATTAAAATAGAAAGTTGGATAACACTGCATCGTTTTACAGCCAATTTGGAAGGCAAAGCAAAGTGGATAAGTAAAGTAAGATGCTAAACTGAGTGGCATACCGTAGTCTTCGGGAAGATGAAGAAGAGTTACAAAGATGTCGACACGGTCTGCATATATTTTACTTGAACTTTCACTGCTCATGCGACGAGGAATAAACAGTTCTTGGAGCTCGCATTTTACAATATCAAAATAGTTTTATAGGGTGTGCGAGTTTCATTGAAATCGGTGAAGTAAATTTAGATGGTGTTGGCGAGCATTTAACCCGCAGCATTTTCGATGCGCCCTCTGTTTTTTTTTTTTAAATCGTAGTTGAGAAGCAGTTTGATTTACTTACGAAATCTACTCGGAGATCTACTGTATAGTTAAAAATGTATTTTTTTTTATCTGAGCGGTTGGTTTTCGAAAGCAAAAACTGTTGTTTTTTCATCAAGATAACAATTTAATTTGAACAAGTAAATACAACACATAGGACCTATTAATTGGATTAAGATCATAAGACCCAGGAAAAGGAAGCGTCCAAGTGAGAAAATTGCTGAGGGGGGAGGAGGGTATGTTCATGAATCTGTGTGTGCCATTCCATGCGATTGGATTTTAATCGAGCGGCCGGTTGAACGAACCCGATTTATTAGACGTAGTTTTGCCGTTGCTGTGCTGTGTGAGTGGATGGATGCATGTTGGCGGGGGCGAAAACAGGTGTTGTCTTCTGGGAAACAGTTTCGTTGCCCCGTAGTCAACGACCTTGAAACGATCGCGATTCGGGAGCGACCGGATGCGTCCGGCGACACCGACCCCACAACTCAAACTTTGTCGTCATCGTCATTTTACCGGGTTGAAACTACGCCATTTCTATTTTCTTCACTTTTTCCCCATCCCATTCTCAAAAACCCTTCCTTGGTCAATTTTTGAACTGTTGTGTAATGATCGGTAGGCGAGAAAAGAGCGACGACTAAATAATCGATCGACGCGCGACAGCAGCGCCGCTGACGCGAGCGATGGAGCGATCAAGGCGAGGCGAGTGAGAAAATTGGCGCGCTTTTTCGCTAGCCCAAGCTAGCCTCTCTGTCTGCCACCCTCCCTGCTTCATCCATCCACCCTCCACGTCGAAATGTGACTCACTCGAACTGACGTTGCCATAGCAACGCGACGGGGTGGATCCGCAGCGATACTTGGCCTCCACGCGTCTCATTGCCGGGTGACGACCATTTGGGCGGGGCGAACGACGCTATTGGTTGCCGCACTTAGTCGGTAGGCGACTTCGGCTGCGAGCGGGTGGCGAACGTCAGTGCCAGTCTGGACGCGACCGTGAACGGTCAGGTCTTGTTTACCCGCATGGATTTGACCAGAGTTCGTCATCAGTGAGTGTGACCGTTTCTTGTTGGGAATATGGTGCCCCAGAGCGCTGCTGGAAGCGGAGCAAGCTCTTCGAGTGGAGTCGTTGGTGGTAGTGGCCATGGAGGACGTGTTGCGGACGCTGTTGGCAATAACGGCGGAGGAAGCCGACCGGACTCTCCGCAATCGCCGCAATCGAGCAAAATGTTCGGTTCGCTTCATGTCGCGAGCACGTCGTCAACGCCATACACGGATGCAACAAACTGCAAGAAGACGAACCCGAACCACATCAAGCGACCGATGAATGCTTTTATGGTGTGGAGCCAGATTGAACGGAGGAAGATCTGCGAACAGCAACCGGACATGCACAACGCCGAGATAAGCAAGCGGCTGGGAAAACGCTGGAAAATGCTGAGCGACGTCGAGCGACAACCGTTTATCGAAGAAGCTGAGCGACTGCGCATCCTTCACATGCAGGAATACCCAGATTACAAGTACAGGCCAAGGAAAAAGGCCAAGACGGTAACGAAACCTCCAACCGAGAAGAAGGCGAGTAGCGGGAAAAATACTGCCGGCGCGGCGGGAAACCCGAAAGTAGTCGCTAGCCCGGAGACGAAGCTAAAGCACCGGCATCCGTCGACTAGCGGCCACTCGAGTGGCGCTTCGAAAAGCAGCGGTGGCGGCGTGAAATACACGAGTGGCGGCTCGAGCAAGCAGGATCGCCATCATCACCACCATCACCATCATCACAACAGATTGAAGCTGAAATTGACGATCGACAAGAAGTTCAGGGACTCGATCCGATACAGTAAACACGCGTCCGTGTCCACCAGTCAGCTAACGCCTCCGGCGAAAGTGCCGTCCAGCCCGTCGGCAGACGAGCCGGCGTCTCCCGAGAGTGCCAGTTTCTACGAGGATTCCGTGTGCTACGAGAAGAAGCCACGAGGTGGCGCATCTTCATCTTCGTTGAGCAGTGCTTCGACGACGGTCGTGAAAACGGAACCGGCGCAGTCGGCTAGCTGCGGCGGCGGCGGTGCGGGAGAGGCTAGCACGAGTTTGACCGACTTGGATTCGCTGACGGATCTGCTGCAAATGCCGACCGATTGGAAGATGGATCTGGAGACGATCGAGGATCTGGACACGCTGGAAACGGCATCTTCCAGTTCGGGTTCGCATTTCGAGTTTCCTGACTACACGACTCCCGAAGTTTCGGACATGATTTCGGACATTGGCATTGGCAACGACTGGCTGGACACGAGTTTCGCGGCGCTCATCAACTGTTGACGGCGCGAGGCATGGCCAGTGACGATCATGGGCGAAGACGATGACCAACAAGAAGGCCAAGATTCTACGCTGTGGCAACGAGGCTTCCACCCGGAGTTCGTCATCTTCATCCTCAGATAAAAAGAAAAAGAGATGAGCAAGGGAGAGAGACCTGCAGAACGAACTGTCGCTGAGTCCATGCCTCAAACTTAAAAACCAACAACTCACAGACCAACCACAACCATCATCGTCAAAGCTTGTACATATCACGCCAACGCGCACATCTTTTTCTATATATATAGATTAGTGTTTTTTGCGTACATGTTTTGGAGGGGGGGAGTAATGATGTCTGGCCAGTCGCAGTTAAAAAAAAAATTGTTCGTCACAAAAATTGAAGCTTTCAAGATGCTACTCAAAATTTAGAAATGATACACTTCAGCGGTTTGCCAAGAGATCAGTAGGGAAAGTCCAATGTAGAAAAAAGGGGGTGATGGTTTTTCCTTTGCGACCTTTCTATTGAGGAGAGTATTTTCGGCCTTTGGGCATGTGGGCAAAAATAATTTGATGCCGTTTCATGGCAACAAGTGGGATAGTCCACCTGATCTGTTGACGAAATGTGAAACTATTAGATTCTAAATTTAGATGCACCTGGGTTGCGACAGTTTTTATGGCCAGCATTTCTTTTAAAATTATAACAGCTGTCTTGCAAGTTTGGCTACAGATTAATATTACAGTCCATAAACGTAGAACCTGAAGTAGTTCATTTATTTCTGTTGTGATTTTTTAAATTTGGTTTGTACATTCCCAACGCGTCTCGGAAAGTCTTGCAAACTTTTGTTTAGTTTTTTTTTTTTTTTTTTTTTTTGTCTAATGTTCTTTTTTCTTTAACTAACTGATGTACTGACAAGTACAGACTTGTACGATTTCAGCAAACAGTTCAAAGTTCGTGGGAGGTACTGTCTGGAAAGTTTGTTAATATTGACGAAAAATACAGATGTAGCAAAATAATGGGAATAATTACTAATTGAGTTGTGGAATTCCGAGGCGCTCCCTAGCGGGCGGGATTTGCAAGACATTCTGCATTATTACGGTTTGACGTGGGCCAATTTGTATATTATAATCGTTGTGTTCAGTTCGGTATTGTCCACTTTGAAAGGTCAATTATAACTATGTCTGCAAAATGGCAATCTTGGAATCTGTATATACTGCAAAATGTAACAAATGGACAGGATTATGCCAAAATTAAGTTAATATAATCCCAATTGAAAAATGTTAAACTGCAATCAGTTTTTGCGTGGAAATTGCACTGTTAATTAACGGTTTAAAATTTGAAAAATAGTTTTATCGCTTTTAAAAATTTTAGTTTTAATAATGACGTCATCTGATATAAATAATAACATTTATGACATGACAAATACAGATTTTGATTTGATTGAATTCAGCATGATTATCACGTGATTTGGCTAAAGCTTTAATAATGAATGCATCCATGTATTTCCAAAACAGTTTATAAATATTGCCTAAATGATTTTGCTGTTTTTGCAGTAGGCTATATTATGAACTTTGGTGAAACATTTTTCCGAATTGGGATAAGTAGTAAGAATTTTTCGGCTATCTGTAAGTAAGGAAAATGTCTTTATGGGAGGGGTGAAAGTAAGAAAGTGTTGTAAAGTGGGCGATATGAGATTTTAAAAAATGGCGTTTCGTTTTTTGTTGTATACAAGCCCCTGAATTTGTAGATTGTCCCTCGAGGTTCCTGTGAACAGTACTTGTAAAAGGCGCCTGGGGTGTGTCCATTATTGCGCTCACTATGCACAATTTATCCTAAGAAAACAAACCCGTGTTTAGTGCATTATAAATAATGCAGAGGGCGCAATAGGTGGCCTTGTCACTTCGTACGGTATAAAAATCGGTAACGGCAATGTACTATTAATTACTCTTGTACAGTTTGAATATACATATAGGTTTAGAGAGATTGGAGGAGAAGAGTGAGAGTTTGTAACTTAAAAATAGGATTAATCCCGCCCCCTTTTTCCATGATTTTTTACACGAGAGAATACTTTTGCTTCGTATATTTCTTTTTTGTCTCGTACGAAAAATTTCTTGAGAAAAAGTGCGAGGAGGGGTTATATCGTTTCGTTCCTCCCACCCACCCACTTGTACATTGTCCACCAACCCATACGGGATTTAGTCTTGACTTGTTCGTTTTTTTTTGTTTCTTTGTTTTATTATTTTATACATATATATTATTATAAAATGCGCTTATCTCGACCCGCCCGGTAATTTATCCGGTCTGGGTCATGGTCAAAAACAGCACAGGATGCGTCACAGCTGCTGGCAATGACCCCTTGCATATATATATATATTATATATACATGAATTTCCGTTCGAATTTTTATTATTATTTAGTGTTCACTACTGTACTAAGCTTACAGGGTGGCGCCTTTCCAGAAATAGTCGTATGAAAACCTGGCGACTAGTGGCGCCCTCTGTACATTTGTCTTTTTTTTGGTTTGGTTTTTTGTGTTGACCAGTTTCCAGGGGGAAGGGAGAGGATGAAGTGAATGAAAAAGAAAGAGCAGAGGCTTGAATCGATAATGGAGACTCAAACAATCCCTCTCTATAAGCAGGATGAGAAAATCAATTTAGTACAGTGAGAGCTGAGCATACAGTATCTTAATTTGGATTTTAAAATTGTTTCAGCACTGTGTTAAATGCAATTTGTTATATTTCCATTTTTTTGAACCGTTTTAAAAATGTCAGTTGCCGATTGATGTATGTGGTTTTATGCAAAACAATATTGCAAATGATTTTGAAATGTCTATTCATTGGAAAGCAATACATTTTAAGGGGGAGGGATTATGCACAGTGACAGCCCTTGTATGGCTGAATTGGGATTGGTCCATTGTCGATTCGGTGCCAGATGGGATTTTTTTTTTAAAGGAAGGAAAAGGTTACGCCCCTTTGAAGTCAGATGAACACACACACCTCATAGTCTAAGTCATTGTCTTTAATTAAAGTATACCCGCATGTGGGTCCTAGTGTCAACTTCCGGTTACTTGCAAACTCCTTGGAAGAAGACCACAAACCTCGCATAACTGTAACATGCTTTTCCGGCTTCATCCCCCTCAATTGTTATTTTTCCTGTTTTAATTTCATAACTTTTATTTGGTTTTCCCCTACTTCAAATAGGAGAAAATGGGGTGGGGTGATACTCTTGTCACCCTTAGTAATTAATAATGATTACAATAAAGACTAATATTCAGGTTCAATAATTTATAATAATCGAACGGATAAAAAAAAGATGGCAATATTTTTGCATATAAAAATTTTAATAAGGCGCCGCTAACTAGCCAGTGTGTATTAAGGGTAACTGCGCATATTGGTATTTGTACGACTTGTAGTAGTTCATTTTTGTTTTGTTTTCTGTTTTTCAACAATGCCTGTAGTTTAATGATGATGATAATAATATACTGGAGTTTGACATTTCTCAATGCGTGTTGTCTCTCTGTCTCTGACATTGTCGGTTTTCTTTGGGTCGACTGCCAAAAGTCATCGTCCCATTAATTCGGGAGAGGATATTATTTTTAGGATCGTCATTTGATGATCGACAGTGCTGCCACCATTCGACATACGCTGAAGTAATAAGCGTTCCAATAGTGCAGTCTGATGGGAAAACGCCGCTGTTTTAGGACAGTGTTCATGGAGTTTCTACGCTATAATCTTTGCAGTTGGATTAGTAATCGGTGATAAGACGGCTACATTTGGAAGAATACGGTAAGAAACTGCAGGTATTGAGGTACAATGACAACGATTTTATTCTGCAAAGCGAAAATTGACAGCGTAAATCAAATGGACATAATAACTTTAGGGAAAATTATGCGTAGTTAAAGGTGAACTGGCATGGTTTTGTAACATACCCTGGAAAGTGTGTAATTCTATAGAATTGATGCCAATAAAACGATTGGTGCAAATTAAACTTTTTAAAAATATTTACAAAAAGTTACGAGTAGTTAAAGAGTAGCTTCAGCCAATGGCAGAGCTTTTCAATGGCGCTCCAGTGTACGTATCACAATATACTACTCGGTAAAACTAAATAATTCATATCTGTGGCAATAATGCTTCAAATGGCCTCAAATTTTAAGACAATGTTCCTAAATTAGCGGCAATCAAATGCTAGTTTTTCCAGGGTATGTTGCAAAACCTTGTCAGTTCACCTTTAACGTAATTTTTGATGTTTCGTTTTCAAAATGAATTTAGTTTTAGCGACTACAAATTTGATACTTATTAATTTTAATTTTTTATACTGTCGATTGTCTTCTAAGCGAGAAAAATTACCGAGGACATTAGCACTTTACACCCTGCAGTTAAACCTATGGTTAAACAACTCCTATCTGCAATGAAGTAGTCTGCATTTGAAAAAGCGTGCTTTCTCTGTACATCACGAATCCGATCCGCAAAAACACTGAAGTTGCTTATGAAAGGTGGCGATGTCAAGATAAAAAAGCCAGCGCAATGGGGGGTTTTTTGCAGCAACGCGAATCCTTGAAGACGTTGGTATTCGAAAAGGCAAATGGCCGCCGTTTGAATGTGGCCTTGATCTCCACACTGTGTGGGTCAAGCTTCTGCGCTCCCGTTTCGTCTGTTTTCAGTCTGGCCCCCCTCCTCCTCCTCCTCCTCCTCCTTCCCTCTCCCTCCATCCATCCCGGGTTCTTTTGACATGCCAAATGTTCGGTACGGTATAAGCAAACATGTGACGTCACTGGAGTTGCAGCTGTCGAATCGGGTCGGGTTGCAACAGGGCGGGGCAGGAAGTGCAGTAGTTAATAGACAACCTTTGGTCCAACACACTGTGTCTGTTATGGTGGCAAATTAGAAATCGGAACGAAAATCCGCCTCCGTTCCTGTCGGCGTTCCCACGATTTGTGGGTGGGCCAGAGTTTCCCACGCCCTACCATACGGGTAAAGTCGCTGTCGTCGGGTTCGATTGCCAAGGGGGGGTGGTCACTGGTGGGATGGGGGCACATGGGCCCCCGCCGCTGCCTATTTGTGTTGTCGCCGTGGGAAGTCTACGGCCCCATGATTTCTTCCTCAACAGTAACCTCTCTATATACACTTCCAAAACAGTCTATGAGAATTTTAGCTTCTCAACAAACTGTCATAACAGAAAAAGACCATTTCCTCACACTAGGTAAAACGCAAATGAATTTGTTCTAACATAAGTACAGCATACTGCATGTTTATCTCCTTTAATATTTGTATTTACAATATTTATTATTTCTGTGTATCTTGTATACTGTCCTCTTATCTATAATTCAGTTCACAAGGCCAATGCAACCAAGTTGCAAATTCAACTTGAATATTGTGCACAGATTTCAGTTTCAGAGCCATTTATCTTTTAAATCATTTCGTAGGAGCCTAGATGTGACTTCACAGAAAACCCAATGGCTGAGCACTGAAACAAACATCATCATGATGTCATTCACAAACAGCGGTATATATTGTAAATATTTCATATGACTAGACTTTTGCACCACCCTGTATATTGTAAATAAACAATGGATTCAGACTTTTGTAAAATTCAACCCTGGTCTCTCCTACTTGATAATTACACTTCAGCAGGCTTCTTGATTTATCGCTGAAAATTAGTATACAAATATTTATAGCACTCAAGTTTTGACTGTGACGTCATAATACAAGATCCTTGACAAGATTGGACCGATTGGACAAGATGCCACCGTATCGTGACGTCAGCGTTCAAAAACTAAATGCTAATTTCTTGGAATATGTTCAACGAATAAAATAAAGAATGATTGGGTGTGAGCAGGCTGCACTAATAGTTTGTGAACATCCTCCTATTTCTTCCATGTTTAATTTTTTCGAAAGTTCCTATTCTGTAATTTATATTTTGCCATATATTTCAATCAATAATTTGGCGTTATTGAAAAATGTATTTCATTCCGACTATATTGGTACGTCTGTCACAATTATTTCAAATTTATTGTTTCAGAGCATCGTTCTGCAGGACTGAAAGGAAAAGCAGGATCACGGTAATTGCACTTGAGGTTACATTCATGCCGTTTCACCTTTTTATGGCTACATGTAGCTAAAAACAAACGACGTTCATATATCATATCTGACAAGAATGCCATTTTAGTGAGTTTTTTCTAATTTCAAAGCTTTAATGAATATAAATGTTATATTTTTCCAAAGTAAAAAGGATAACATGGAAGTTCCTTATAACGGCGCTTTCGTCAGCGCAACTCCTGCGCATTCAAATGTTGTGACGTCACGTAAATCGGTGTACTGCGTAGTTTAATTATCGAAACTGTTTCAATATCGATGCCGTCTTTGTTTTCCCTCTTGATCATCACTTATAAAAGAACTCGGTTTTCTGCTGAACGGACCAAGAACGCAAGGTGTCGCATGCAAATTTAAAAAAAAAGCGAGTTCCGATGGATTATTGCCGGAAGATTGTGACTGTGTAGTCTTGAAAACGAAAAGAAACCGATCCGGCTGGTTCTTGACCCCTTTCCGTCCGATATTTTTCGACCTTCACCCTTTTTGGACCCGCACCGATCGCGAACTCAATTTCCGTGTCGCCAGAAAAAGAGGGGGAAAAAAACATTCAAAGCAGCGAAGGTAAAACAGTTGTCGGTGACGGTTGCAGAGTGAGAAAAAAAGGGAAACGAGGTCGGTGCACAACACACAACACTGGGTAATCGCGAGTAATCGGAGAGCCGCTTTCATCTCTTATCAAGTGCGGATCCGAAGCTAAAGCCGAGACGGGACATACGATGAAGACAACAAAAACAGGTAAGGCCGCTATCGTTCGTGTTTCATGTTTTATTATCTCGGGCGAAGTTCGAGAAACCGGACCGTTATTATAAATGGATAAAATGGCGCAGGGAACAACGTGGAACAACGATTGGTCTAGGGATGGCAGGCAACCATTTTGTCACGCGTATCTGCGGCGCTAGGTGGCGCAGTTTTCAAAAGCACACATTGGCATTGTAGAAATGCTAAATTGGACCATTGTTTAAAATATTCTAATTCAATTAACAGGTTATATGAGGAGCTTGTGCCACCTGCTTCACCAATGTTGCAACAATTATATTTGAGGTTTCATGCTTATTCTTTACTTTATTAGTGGTTTCACCTGTCATAATGGCAATTTGTAATTTATGCCCACCTGACACACATGTAAAATTGTTTTGTGAAAATTATAGATAATGTTGTGTTATTGTACAACAACAAAAAATCCCTTTCATGTGAAACTTATCCATGTGAAGCTAGAAAAATTAAAAATAAGCACTGCACCTCAAATATACGTAATTTTAAATGTTGAACTAGAGCATGCAAAGGAAACTGGATTTGAAAGGTAGTGGTGCAATCGTTGATTTCTCGATACAATACGTACCGGTATTTTGTTGTGTGAGTACCGGTGCATGCACTGCATCTGCTTGTGCACGTCACAATTATTAATGATTGTTCTGTGACCTTGTTCAAAGTGAGTGCATTATCGCGTTATTCTTTGAAAAAGTGTAAAATGCAACAATAGAGCCAGCTAAAGGTAGTTTTATGAAGTCAAATTCCTTGAATTCTTCTGGCCTTCTATTCCTATACTATATTTACCCATTATACTTTTCCTTTTTTGTGCTTTCGTAACATTTCGGGTAGATATCGTTTATAATCAACTTGAAAAACTCAATTAGTTGAAGACGAATTTTTTTACTTCTCCCGTAAGCCAGGTCGACTACTATGCAAAAAAAAATTGTTAACATTTCTATGCTTCTTTCTAAAAAAAAATGTCTGCAATTTTACTAATGGCAGTGAAGTCAACCTAGTTTTGTACTTTGATTTTGTAAGTGCCCTAATGACTAATGAAGTTTTATTTTTCCATAAATGACCCTAATATACATGTCGCAACTTGTCAAGGAAAAATGCTCATCTAAAACAAAACTTCTTGGAAAACAAATTGAATAGCTCACAGTCATTGTGATTTCATAATCAAGCTTCCGCCCACTGAATACATGGAATTCAAACAATTCCCTATGGGCTTTTTAAAAATCTAGCCTCCTCTCGCCTACATAGGTATAAAATGTTTATTTCGAGTGACGATGTTTGATGACTGTATCAGGTGAAGGACACCACCATATCCAAGGTCACAGACGGTGCGATATTTGACGGGTTTATTATTTTATAGCAAAACACGGTCTCGTTATTACGCAGCATCGGGTAGCTGTAGCGGTAGCGGGAGAAAGCGAATACCGGTTGTCAAGTGCTTATAAGACATTTATTGGGTTATTTGAGACGTGTCACGGAGTTGGTCGGTAACCCCGAGTGTGTTGCGTCGTAGCAGCGAGCGACCGTCTATAATCGCAGCTTGTTTACTCGTGGCTTGGTTCGGCGATAACCGAGGACGAAAGGGGGCGCTTTTTACTTTTTCTCTTTTCTCTCTCTCTCCTTCGTCTTTTCACTAGCTTCTTGCTGTGGGCGGCTCAAAGATCCAGAACCGCTAAACTCGACCCTCTTTCGTCCGCTCGGCTCGCCAAGGTTAGCATGCTGGGGTTATTAGCCCGGAAACTACGTACTATATACTCCCCTCCCATTACCACCCTACCAACCCCTCAACAGCCACCCAACTAAACCAGCCCAGCCGATCCCCCGCCGCTCGGTGTGGGGCAGTGGGGCAGACGATAGGCGGCGCTTCAATCGCGCTGTAGTTGCACGTTATTGCACGGACGGTAGTTAACGTCATGAAAAAAATCTACCGTATTTTTTACGTACAGTATAAATGCTTTCCGCCGTTTTCTAAAATTTGTGAATAACAATGGCATGCAACATGATCAGCAATGACCCGTAACTAACAGTAACTCCATTCCAACAAGTTCAAGTCGCATTTCATGAAAACATTTTACATTTTTTTCAACCCTATTTTCTGTTGAATTGGTCGCCATGCAGCCCTATGACGACCGTTATAAATCGGATGACAGATAATCAAAGTTCTACTACTGTGCTTAGCAAAATGTGTGTTTTACGGATGGATGGTTTTATTTGGCCCTATGGTTGGGGGATCAATGCTTCGGTTGCAGACACATCACTAAATGAAGCTAATAATCAATATTTCTTGGATCCGTGCCGTCTTTATTCCGAGAACTTGGTAGTATGTATGCCCACCGTTGTTGGTTCATTGGTGTTGGTTGATCTCCATCCGCAATCATTTGCCGACTGAGCTCAAACATATAGTGGGCGTGTCGCAGAATCCATATTTTACCTGAAACAAACTGCATGGTAGCGAATCACTGAAAACTGAATCGCTCAACTTTGATATGATGTATTTGATCTGGATAATACAGGGCTCGGCAAAAGTCTGGTCATTCTTTAAATATCTTTAAAATAGCAAATGATAACTTTGTACAGTTTTCGCGATTGAATAGAAAGTCATATGGGGGAATACGAAAATCATATCGCACGTGACCTATGACATCATTTTCAAGGTCATCCGTGTTCTAACTTTTCAACCGTTGAAGATGGGGCACAATTTCGAATTAGGCGCTTGAAGAGCACATCCGATTTAGTTAATAAAAATTAGTTTCAGAAAGTTTGGTGCATTTATAAACCGTACATAAGGTTTTGAAATGATGATTGCTGTGCGCTGCAGTGAAACGACTGCCCCATCTTCAACTGTTGAAAAGTTAGAAGACGGACGGATGACCTTGAAGATGACGTCATAGGTCATGTGCAATATGATTTTTGTATTCCCCCATATTGTATAAATCTATCATTGACCATTTTAAAAATATTTAAAGAATGACCAGACTTTTGCCCGATTACTGGGCCATTAATTTTCACTGGTTGGTCTACTACAGGTGACGTCACAGACAGTACGCAGTTTCATTCCTGTTCCAATCCAATCCGTACTCTGTATGCTTTGGGAGTATATTGATAATTCCAAGCAGAATGCCGATTCGATTTGATTTTTTAGTTAGTGGCCGGAAGCCTGAGCGGCACTCGAAGGTCTTTCCTTTTTATTTTCGCATCGGTTTCCTACTTTGCAATTGGTGAAGGATGAACACGCCCCGAGGCCCGTTGCTTGTTGCCGACACGATTAGCAATAGCAACTTCAAGGTTTCGGCCATGATGGTTTTCGGCGTAGCGTTTTGTGTGCGCTACGCGGCGCTTATTATCCGGCAGGCAGGTGACACGAATAGGGGGGCCTAAGGGGACTGTGAACTTTTCAAGGTGAATGCAGTAGGCGTGTCGCTATTCTGTGACGTCGCCAGGCTTTGACCCGCTCAAGGATTGTAGGCGGAGTTTGACGAAACGAACGATATCGGTCGATGCCGCTTGTACAGCGAAAATATAAGGGGACGACTGGAGCAACGCCAGGTGGCGCGTATTTTTAAGCGTTCAGCACGTGGACGGCAGATGAGTTTAGAAAGGGTGGAGGGTGGAGTGTTTTTCGTGTGGGGCATTGGGACCTTGGCGCGTTTTTACATGCTTTTTGTAAGTAATTTTATTCAATGCAGCTAAAGTCGTGACCGCCAGAGTTTGGAGTTTGAGAGCTGGCGAGTCGGAATGTGGAGAGATAAGAAGTGAGAGACAGTTAAAACTCGGCCGGAAAAGGAGGGGGTAAAAAAAAGGACCGCCGAGATATGTGGGAGGAGCAGGAGGGGGTGGGGTTAGATTATTTTTTTTTTCCCTGGTAGAAAGGATGGGGGTGCGAAGCTGATGAAGTGAAAACCGTGCCGGATACGTCGGCATTCCGAGGTGACAAGGGCAACTGAAATCATCCTTCTCTAGTTTTTAGTTGGCACCCAAGCCACGCCCACTATATCACCTTCAAACTCCCCCTCCCTAGCTCCAAATCTTCATGACTTGTGAAAATGGTCGTGTGATTTTAAAGGAGAACTGACACGGTTTTGTAAGGTCCATTGAAACTTGCACAAATAGGTAGCATGAAAGTAACAAGAATCCCATTTACAGATTTTTTTTATTTTATTCACCTAGATATGAATTATTTTATGAAAGCTAGATTAGGGCTATTTCCTTACGGCAGAGGCCAGTAGGTCCTCCTCCTACCCATAGTATGAGATGTAAAGATTGACAGATAGTATACTTTCGTATATTGATTTTATGTTCATTCATTGCCTCGTCAAACGGAAAGTAGGCTTACTAAATAAAAAAGTTTGCATTTTAAGGGAAGGATAATAAAAATACAATCAATAAACTGGGAACTTTTCAGGGTATGTTCCAAAACCATGTCAGTTCTCCTTTAAGATTTAATTGCTTCGTATACTTTTGCACAACTACTGTCTGTAAACTGAAAGAAGACCCGGTTGAGTTTAATTTTCCACCGGTCACGGCAGAACCACGCCCATTTGGACGTATGAGAGGAAGGGGATTAGGCGCTTACGTCCAAATGGGCGTGGTTCTGCCGTGACCGGTGGAAAATTTAAATGACACGTGTCTTCTTTCAATTTACAGACAGTAGCTTCGGCTGGGAAGCCCCGCCTAGTTCAACCCACAGTACAGTGGGGCTTCTTTAGAGAGAGGTAGGCGTGGTGTAGGTGCCATCTTGAAAGTTGACCCCCTACTCCCTAAAATCCAACTTCATCCGATAACCCACTCCCCCAAAAAGGATTTTCACTGTCCTAATCGATTAGCCCCTCCTATTCTCAGTGGTTTTTCGCGCACAAATTCCAATTTATCTTGGCCAAAAAAGGGGCGTGTCTTTGCAAAACAGCGACGTGAATTTCTTTGATTATTGTTTTTTTTTTGACAAGATATAAGACTTTATCCGAATTTGATAACCCCACACCCCCTCCTCCCATATTTTCCTGGACGTCTTTTATGGATGACCCCCTTATGTATATTTCCCATCAAATATTGATTATGCGTTGCTTAACCGTGACGTCATAGATTAAATATTCAAATTCTACATAAGCATGTTTTTATACTCTCACAAGTATCATATATTTAATCTCTTCATCATACAGCACGATTCAATTAACGTTTTGAGGGAATCAGATTAATACATACTACAAGTATAAGTTGCAAAAACCTATTCCTCATGCAATGTCATCAATTTCTAGTTCGGTATTGTCATTACCTAGTAGCTAGTAGTCATTAGTAGTCGCAGATTTTTGATGGGAAATCATCACAAATTGACAGGTTTACAGATTGTCATATTTCTTATTTTTACCTAGGATATGCAACGTTTTATCTCGAGTAGTGTGACAAAATGAAACGGGGACCAGTGTATATGTCTGTTGTCTATGATGACAAGTTGTACATGACTAATAGTGAGTGTCAAATTGATGTAACAAATTGTGCATAACGATTTGGATGTGACAAACAGATTTATGACTACACATGATCTGACACCACTTTGCTTGTTTTTAATTTTAAATCAGATTTTTAATGTTTACTTATATGTATTTAAAACTCGGTAACTTTCCATTCTAATTTGGTACAAGTTGGTATATAATTAATCTGACTGGCATGTCAGCCAGATAGCAATTTGTTAAAAGTCCATATAACCAGAGCCTTGTTTTTAGCTGTAACCTAATTATAACTCATTAGACACTTTGAATTTTCTCGTACGAGAATGCAAAAACGAGAAATAAATAAAATCTGAAAAATTGTAATCACGTTTTGGTTTAATTTGGTAATTAAATTTCGTCATCCAGAATGAATTTTCTGGACACGAAAA
>JAQFZQ010000839.1:0-25587 GCA_034696005.1 Glomeris marginata
GACAAGTTGAAATGTGATAAATACTGTGACAAGTTGAAATGTGATTAAATACTGTGATTAAAACATTGTGACAAGTTGAATGTAACTAAAATTCTGTGACAAGTTGAAATGTGATAAATACTGTGACAAGTTGAAATGTGATTAAATACTGTGATTAAAACATTGTGACAAGTTCAATGTGACTAAAATACTGTGGCAAGTTGAATGTAACTAAAATACTGTGACAAGTTTCAATGTAATTAAATACTGTGACAAGTTAAATGTGACTAAAATACTGTGACAAGTTGAAATGTGATTAAATACTGTGACAAGTTAAATGTGACTAAAATACTGTGACAAGTTGAATGTGATTGAATACTGTGACAAGTTGAATTTAAATACTGTGACAAGTTGAATTTAAATACTGTGACAAGTTGAATGTGATTACATACTGTGATTAAAACATTGTGACAAGTTCAATGTGACTAAAATACTGTGACAAGTTGAATGTAACTAAAATACTGTGACAAGTTGAAGGTGTTTATAATACTGTGACAAGTTCAATGTGACTAAAAAGCTGTGACAAGTTGAATGTGATAGAATACTGTGACAAGTTGAATTTAAATACTGTGGCAAGTTGAAATGTGATTAAATACTGTGATTAAAACATTGTGACAAGTTGAATGTGACTAAAATACTGTGACAAGTTGAATGTAACTAAAATACTGTGACAAGTTGAATGTAATTAAATACTGTGACAAGTTGAATGTAATTAAATACTGTGACAAGTTGAATGTAACCAAACGTCTGTGACAACTTGAATGTGATTAAAACATTGTGACAAGTTCAATGTGACTAAAATACTGTGACGAAATGAAGTGTGACCTTATGTAAGGTCACTACGAACACCACACCTGTAAAAATGTCACTTGTACCCAGATCACGTGTCTTCAGTCAAACCTGAATGATATTTTCCACCAGACTGTGATAAATAATTTATTTTGAATACTAATGCTTTTCATTACATTTTTTTTATTTAAAAACGTTTAAAAAAATACTTGTATTCATACTAAATGTCAGTGTCTATTTTTAGATTTTTACAAAGTTGACATCTCAATTTTCTATCCAAGCTCTGGTTCCAATTTGATTAAGTTGGACTTGACAGTTGAGACAGTAGACAAACAAACAGTAATTCCTTTATATTCTTATATTCTGTAAACCCCATGAACCGGAAACACGTGACAAATGAAACTTTATAAAGAGGATTCAAGCCTGGAATTTTTAGGAATTAATAAAAAATAATAAAAATATTTTGAGACATCAGCTTTAAGATGACTTTAAAGTATACACAGCATTGAATAATGTTCCTTTTTTCAACTAAAGGTATATAATAATAATGCACAGCATTTTGCTGTTATCCAATAAATAAAGATGAGATAAAATTGAACTAAATCACAACTGTCTATTAATACAAGAATGTTTGACAGTAACTAATCGCATCTTGTCTAACGATATTTCTGGCCCAGGATGCCACTTATAAAGACAATGGCCTTGTGATATTGATTTTCCCCGGTAATCGTCTGTATATATACTGCAGCAAAGATGCAATGTTGTTATAAAGAGGGAAAAATCCATAAACGATGCTTTTATCAATGGGGTTCATTTCGTCACGTGCAACTCGTCACAGTGTTTCTGTCATACTCATTTCGTCACACTATATTCGTCACAGTATTTTGGTAACATTCAGTTTGTCACAGTATTTTAGTCACATTCAATTCGTCACAATGATTTAGTTATATTCACAATTCGTCACAATAATTTAGTCACATTCAGATTTGCACTTTCCTTTCAATATCCCTTCAGTCCATCATTCCATAACTGAACATACATTGATTTGTTAGACAATCTTTTCAGTTTCCCTTCAGTCCATCATTCCATTCCTGAATCTTATTAATTTCAACTTTCCTTTCAGTTTCCTTTCAGTCCATAACTGAACATACATGAATATCCACTTTGATTCCCTTCAGTCCATCATTCCACAAATGAACCTCTAATAATTACCAAATTCCTTACAGTTTCCCTTCAGTCCATTATGCCATAACTGACCATACATTAATTTACACTTTCCCTTCAGTCCATCATTCCATTCCTGAATCTCCTTTAATTTCAACTTTCCTTTAAGTTTCCCTTCAGTCCATCATTCCATAAATGAACATACATTAATTACCAAATTCCGTTCAGTTTCCCTTCAGTCCATCATTCAATAACTGAACATACATTGATTTACACTTTTATTTCAGTTTCCTTACAGTCCATCATTCCAAAACCGAACCTGCATTAAATTCCACTATAATTTCAGTTTCCCTTCAGTCCATCATTCCATAACTGAATATCCATTAATTTCAATTTTCCTTTAAAATGTCCCTTCAGTTTTCTTTTAGTCCATCATTCCATAACTGAATATCCATTAAATTCCACTATAATTTCTGTTTCCCTTCAGTCCATCATTCCACAATTGAATATCCATAAATTTCCACTTTTATTTCAGTTTTCCTTCAGTCAATCATTCCATAACTGAACATGCATTAATTTACACTTTTATTTCAGTTTCCTTACAGTCCATCCAGTCCATCATTCCAAAACCGAACCTTAATTACATTCCACTATCCTTTCAGTCCATCATTCCATAACTGAACACATGTACCTGCATTAAATTCCACTATAATTTCTGTTTCCCTTCAGTCCATCATTCCATAACTGAATATCAATTAATTTCTACTTTTCTTTCAGTTTCCATTCAGTTCATCATTCCATTCGGCCTGCATTTCCATTAATTACAATTTTCCTTTACAAGTGTCCCATCAGTTTCCCTTCAGTTCATCATTCCATATCTAAATCTCCTTTAATTTCCACTTTCCCTTCATACTCCATCATTCCCTAACTAAATCTCCCTTTCCTAACTTACAGTATCCCTTCAGTCCATAACTGACAATCCAAACGTCGAACACGTGCATTGAGGTGTTGTATAATAAACCAGTAAACAAGGCCAAGGCCACTCTTCCCAAACTATTATTTCTTACTCATTTCCTATCAAACGCCTTTAATTACCCCTAATCTTATCAAAAACCCTTCAATAAAACCCCTTAAATTGGGGTTTTTCTCATTTCTTTCTATGTTACTGCATTGGTCTAATGGGAAATGTTTTCTTTTTGGGCCCCCAAAAAGTTCAAGATGGCGGAGTTGGGGGGGGGGATTCTGGGGGGGGGGGGGGGGGGGGGGGGCAAAAAAAAGTCCCTTAAAAACCCCTAAACCCTAGGAAAAAGGCCCTTGACCCGAGAAACCGCAGACACAAGGAGGGAAGAAAACGTTAAACAAGAAAGAAAGAATGAAGGAAGGGAAGAAAGAAGAAGGGAAAAAAAAGAATAAAGAAAGAATAAAGGAAGGAGGCCAACAACGCGCAATGCATCTCGGGAATGCATCTAACGGCCTTCAGCCATTTTGTCTTTTTTGACAACAGACAAAAAACAAAAACCGCGTTATATAAACACTCAAAATCGACACACCAACAGCCACGTGCTTTTCATTTCAAATATACCAATACACATACCCCAGCATACGTGCTGCCACCTACAATACGTTTCCAAAGTTAATCTGCATATATTACCCCATATAAAACTGACAGCCAATCAAATGCATCAAAACCATATCCTTTGTTATAATTACGATTTAATTAACTATATTTATATCATTATATCACGCCACCTAGTGAGCATTTTTGGAACTAAAACAAAATTTAATTCACTGTGTTAATAAACCTTCAAACATTTAAAACAATTGATAAAACTGTCATTTATTTTTTAAATTAAAAATTAAATTATCCAACATAGACAGCTTGCAGTTAATATTAAACAGCGCCACCTAGTGAGCAATCTTCTAATTAAAATAAGTATTTTAATTAGTATAACATTAGCTAACATTTACATTAATTCCATAAATAAATAATTACAATAAAACAAATAAATAATTAAGTGAATATAATTAAGAACTGCTTAATATAGTGGCGACACCTGGTGGTCAATTTTGGAACTATTGCAAAATTTAGAGTTTATTGTATTTATTTCTCAAATATCATTAATTTTTTAATTTATAAAATATAGTTTATTAATTTCTTTAATTTACAAAATATAGTTTATCAATTTCTTTAACTTATAAAATATAGTTTATAAATTTAATTAATTTTATTTACTTTCTAATATATTTATTTAAATTAAATTAATTTTTATTTCAGAACTTTTCCCAGGTTTTTAATACAGTAAAATAAGCAAACATAATTAAATATAAACTTGTTACAATTAATAATATAAAAGATAATCACATAATTTAATGATTATAATTTGAGTAAATTTATTTTATATTTTTGTAATATTAAAATTACAATTTTATTGCTTTAAAAATTAATTTTCGTCATAATGTCAGTTATTTTATTCAAACACCTGTTTCTGTTCATCACAGAAGTAAAATACTGCCCAAATCACAGTATTGATTCATGTATAAACACGATGGTATTGTTTTTCTGCAAATCTGAAACGATAATCGCCATTTTTTTCGCCCATCAAATTTCGCGCCTTTTTCATCAAAACACAAACAAATCTCAAACAATCGTCGTTAAAAAATATGTTTATACACTCTACTCACATCAATCCATCATCTAGCATCGATAATAGTCCAAATCTGCTTATATTTCGACCGTTTTCAGCGTTTTACCGCTCGTAAACTGCGCACTAATTCGAAAAACATTCGATTGACACCGGAGGGAGGAGTGACAGAACGCGGAACAGCCGACGTTAACGTTAAAAAAAGCATTGGAAAAAAACGTCGTCATAAGATCAAATCCCGCGTCAAAACAATAATTTTTTCTCCCCAATTCAAACTTTTCCCTTTTTCCTTACCGTCATAACAACCAATCCATCCGATTAACCAACCCCGATTGCATTTATAACGCCTACTGCCATTTTCCCGCCATTTGTTCGCGCAGATTTTTCTCGATGAGCTTGTGTATAAGAGTAAAAGTTAAGCCTAACGATGTGACGGCGTTTTTCGCACTTATTTCCCGTTAAAACGAGGCAAAATCGGCCGGAATAGAGCCTCACCTTCGCTGAGCGAGGCTCGGCGATCTCGTTTTCAACAGTTGCCCACGTTTCAATGGTCGTTTGACGGCCGCAACGACGGGGAAAGCGAGACTGAAACTGCCAGCTTCGCTCCCGAACGTAGACACAGCCTACCACTGGCGGCCATCTTCGCTGTTCGCCAACGCAAACAAATGCGGTTAATTATCGGATTGCAAAGTCTGCCGCCAGGCGGCGCTGCGCAGCCCCGCCTTCCATAAAATGACTGTAGGAAAGACAGCGTGGCCAATCGGTGTTTTTTTTTGCCGCCATCTTTGTGCCAAAATGGAACATTTGAACTATGACGTCATCAATGGTGGAAACAAGCTTTGATGGAAACCTGTTTATGGTGGAAACATGTCTATTGTTGAAACCTGTTTATGGTGGAAACATGTCTATGGTGGAAACATGTCCATTGTTGAAACCAGTTTATGGTGGAAACATGTCTATGGTGGAAACGTGTTTATAGTGGAAATCTGTTTATGGTGGAAACATGTATATGGTGGAACATGTCTATTGTTGAAACCTGTCTATGGTGGAAACATGTCTATGGTGGAAACATGTCTATTGTTGAAACCTGTCTATGGTATGGTGGAAACCTGTTTATGGTGGAAACATGTCTATGGTGGAAACATGTCTATGGTGGAAACCTGTTAATGGTGGAAACATGTCTATGGTGGAACATGTCTATTGTTGAAACCTGTCTATGGTGGAAAGTTTGTCCATTCCCTTGCGATTCCACCACAGACAGGTTTTACTGTATTCGATCTCTGTGTTTATTGGCCATTCAAAATTTGCACAAAAATGGCGCTAGCAATCAACATTCATACATGCATTGGCCACACTATCTCTAATTACAGTGACTTTATTGTATATTATTAGAGACAGCATGGCCAATCGGTTTTTTTCCCGCCATCTTTCTACAAAAATTGAACGGAATATTCTTTGGATATCGGCGGTGATGACGTCATAGCTGAAACCGGCGTTCCATTTTTGCTCAAAGATGGCGCCATTCTCTCTCATCGCGATCTCGTCGCTTCGGTATTTCGCGAGAAAATCGAAACAAATTCCCGATTACGGTTAAAAAAAACGAGAAATACGAATGAAATAATGAAGGGGATGACGGGGGATGGAAGGATTAAAAGGGGATGGAGTTTTTTTGGTTGAACGGGAGGAAAGGGGCGGGTCGATGGAGGAGGAGCGTTAGGTTTGGTTAGCCAATGAAATGAGGTATCGATGGATCGATGATCGATCGCGTTCAGCAAGAAATGCGGCAGAATTTCGACAGAAATGGGGGGAAAGGGTGGAAAAGGGAAAAAATACCCGGATGCTAATCGATTACGATGGCGTTCTCAAGACACTCGGGGTTTTTCTCGCAGAATCTCGTTTTTTGCGCATGCGCAGTTCGCATTCAGACGCATATAGCAATGAGAAGAAAAAAAAGATGGCGGCTTGTGAAAGAAAAAAAAAACATTTCACTCAAACAAATCCCCCATCCAAACATAATAACGTAACCAATAAGCAAACAATGATTCTCAAACACACCCCCTTACTCTCAAATAAAAATACCATTTCGATACTTCGATACTAATACCGGTATTGCGAAACATCGACTTTTATAATATTCAAATAACGCAATTTGTGTACATTTTTATTTAATACCTATATTAAATTTAAAATTACATTTTATTTTTTTATATTAGAAACATATTAATAAAATTGTGATCACGTGATTGATTGTTAATTATTTCTCATTTATTAATTTGTTTTTTAATTAAATTGCTGACAATTATTTTATATAAATACATTTCGATATTCCGATACCGTTTCGATACACTGATACTGTTTCGATACGTGTATTGGTATTCAAATTCTTTGGTATTTCTTATACTAACAACGTAATATCACGGTATTTCCCATATTCGGTACACGTACCGGTATTTCGGTGTTCGATACACGTACCTTCTATATTTATTGTACACCATTGCATAGCTGTAATAAAAGCTGAGTTTCTGTTACATTTGTTTAATTATTTTTACATCATATTTATTTGATATTTCCCCATTCGATACACATACCGGTATTTCGGTACACATACCGGTATTTTTATATTTTTTTTAGCTGTTAGTTTTTTTTCATTAATTAGTTTAGTTTGTTGAATTAATTTTTCAATAACGGTTGTTCGATATTTCCCTATTCGAAAAACATACCGGTATTTCGATACTCGATACATATACCGGTATTTCTATATTATTTTTGCACCATTATTAGTTTAGTTTGTTGAATTATTTTTTATCGCGTTTATTTGAAATTTATTGCATTCGATACACATACCGGTATTTTGATACACAAACCGGTATTTCGATACACTTATTTCTACATTTATTGTACACCTTTGTACACCTGTTAGGTTAGCTATTTCAGTTAATTTAATTTATTTTTTTGGAAGGACAGTTGTGTCAACTCGCAGCGCCGCCTGTTGGCATTGAGCTGCAACTATTGTAGGCCAGCCCCCCAACTTTTACGACATTCCATATGAGGGATGAACAACCAATAGAAAAGCGATAACCGCAAATGCACTAAAAAGTACACAGTGGATCCACTTTACGAGCAATTGCTCTGATATTTTCCTGTAATGCTAAGTTTTATTACATTCAGTCCCATTTAACCGGCTGTCCCAATTAACCAAACATCTTTAACTAACTATACTATTCCTATCGTTACAAGTTGCATCCGATTGCCAGTAGGTAGCACTGCATTATCAATACTTTTATATAAAATACTATAGCATAAATAGACTTTAGTAATGTAAAATATTAGTTGGATTAACTATATAGTTATATTAAACTAATTAGTATAACTTAATCACACTAGTTTGTGTTTACATACATTTGTCCGCAACATTCGAAGTATTAGGTTTATACATATAAAGTTTGGCCTGCAACAGTCAGGTTATGTTAGTTTATAGTTATAATAGTTAGAATAGTTAGATTAGTTAGGTGTAGTTTGTTACAGTTGACAAGTTTTTATTGGTTCCGTATAACATAAGTTTAGATTTTGGCAAGATTGTGTGCCGTTAACTACACTTTAGTTTAGTTTTAGTTAAGTATAGTTAGATATGGTTAAAATAGTTTAGTACAGTTTGTATAAAGTTATTTCGGCTCGAATCGGTTTCTATCGCGTCAATTTATATTTAATACGAATGTTAGATTAGTTATGCTTCGGTTAGTTTCGTTAAGATTTTATTTTGCTTGGTTTATTGTAGTTAGATATAGTTAAGCTAGTGAATGACAGGCTTTACTCAGTTTGGGTTGAGTTAACATTTGATTTTGTGAGTTACAGAGAAGTTTGTTTCCTACTTTTATGGTATAATGGTTAAGATTATTAATGTTAATTAGATTAGTTTAGGTTAGTTTCAATGAAGTCAGTATTGGTTAGCCAATGACTACTAAAATTTAACTAACTATAACAAATACAGTATTGATTAGCTCCAATTGGATAATTTGCTGGTAGTTACATGAAGTTAGTTTCTGTTAGTTTGATGATAGTTACGTTTAATTTGGTTTACGTTAAGTTAGTTATCACACTGTCTGCTACGGTTACGAGTGGTTAGGCTACGTTAAGTTCTTGATGGTTAGTCCCTGTTAACCGTTAACTGAATTCCGCACAGTCTTGTCAGCTAGTTATGTGTAGTTAAGTAATAGTTATGTTTAAGTTACATCAGCTAAGTTACATTTAAGTTAGTTATCGCACTGTTTGATACGGTTACACCTAAACTATTACAAATTACTACTTATGGTTATGTTCAGTGTGGTTACCAGTAGTTAAACTACGTTACGTTTGCTATAGTTAGGCTCATTTACCGTATACTTTTCTCACAAACTGGTCAACATCTCGTTAACCAACTAGTTAACCGACTCATGTCTCAGTACAAGCTGACCCCTAACAGGTTCAAATCGCAGCGCGCAACCGGTTAATGCAACCGGTACATAACCATACGGTTACCACCGCGTTAACGGTTAGTCCCAGCAACCATATAATTTCCCGCAAATGTATCTTTAACAAAACTCCTCGACATCTCGTTAACCAACTCGTTAAAGCCGTTCATTTCAAAGATTAAGCCATGAATGTCTCAATACAAGCTGACCCCTAACTGGGTTCAACTCGAAACTGTACTTAACCGTATAGTTACCAATGGTTAGGCTATGTTACGTTTGCAACGGTTAACACAGTTACTGTATACTTTTCTTGCAAACTTGTCAACGTGTCGTTAACAGTCTCGTTAGAGCAGTTCATTTCAAAGATTAAGCTATGAGTGTCTCAGTACAAGCTGACCCCTAACCAGTGGTTAAGGTACGTTACGTTTGCTACGGTTAGCACGTTTACCGTATACTTTCTTGCAAACTCATCAACGTCTCGTTAACCGACTCGTTTGAGCCGTTCATTTCAAAGATTAAGCCATGAATGTCTCAGTACTAGCTGACCCCTAACCGGGTTCAAATCCTAACCAGTACTTAGCCGTACGGTTACCAGCGCATTAACGCTCCACTCGCTTTTCGCTCGCTTCTAACCTTAAGCAAGCATAGTGAAGCAATGGCTGCCAGGGTTTTTTTTTGCATTTTTTCTTCGACCCTCCCGGGGTTTTTGATCTAACCACCACATCCCCCGTGCCGTACCTTGAATCCGGTGTCCAGCATCGGACGCCTTGCCGTTCCATACGGCGCGTGTCCAGAGGCAGTGACCGGCACGGGGACTGGTACCGGCACCGGTACCGATCCCGCGGCCACCAGTCCGCGGAAAGCCAGCGTGGATGAGAACCGGGGGTCCAGGCTGCTGGGGCCCAGTACACCCCTTTCTCTTGGCCTCTCCCTGAACGTCTTCGTCTTCGTCTTCACTGCCCAGCATCCGATACCCTTTGCAGTACGCGGTCCACTAAGTGTTCTGCGTTCGGAGCAGAAGCGACCATTGATGTTTGGGTTTTTTGTCGGGGTTTTTTTTGCACGAAGATGGCCGACGATCAGCTTCGATCCGTATACTTATGTGTTAAAATGAACGAACAAAAAGCACTAACAAACACAGCACTGCCTCAAACTGCCGGTGACTCTTTTCTGCGGCTTGCTTCGCCGCCAGTCTGCGGAGTTGGGCAGCGAAGGCGCTCCGGTCGCGAAAGAAATCGATGCCCCACCCCTCGTCAACCCACTATCATTGATTTCCTTTTTTGCAGCAGCAGCCAATGGCAAAACAGCTAGCAAAACCAACGCCATCATGCATGTGGGAGGTTAGCAGAGTTCAAAATCAGTTTTGCCGGAGATGCGCCGAACAGCGCGCGACAAGTTTGCGGAGAAGCCAACATTTTCACACAATAAACAGGTTTTGCAATGTGTTCCTATGTGTTCCCATGTGTTCCATTGTCTACTAACATGTTCCAATGTTTACAATGTGATTCTGTTTCAATTGTTCCAATATTTTATAATTTTTTGTTTTTAATTCGCTCCAATAGTTTGTAGTTTTATATTTCTGTTCCATGTGTTCTAAATATTTTGTAATTCTGTGTTTCTGTTCCAAATTCGTTCCAATATTTTCTATTGTAATGTTTCTGTTCCAATTTTGTTCCAATATTTTGTAATTTTGTTTCGGTTTCAATTTTATTCCAATATTTTGTAATTTTGTTTCTTTTAAGTGTTCCAATATTTTGTATTTTAATGTTTGTTCCAATTTTGTTCCAAATATTTTCTATTTTTGTTCCTGTTCCTATTTTGTTCCAACGTTTCATAACTTTGCTTCTGTTCCATTTCTCCCATTATTTCTAAATTTTACTTGTTCAATTTTATTCCAATGTTTTATAATAATATTAAAATTTATGTTCCAATTTTTTTCTCATGTTCCAATATGTTCCCATTCCTCCCTACGTGTTTCCCTGTTCCAATTACCATCCCCAAACAAGTCCCCATTCCCTCCTATATTATCCAAATCATTTCCATTATTTTCCAACAATTTACAACCGTGGGCCAAAAGTATTGCCGCATTTTGCTATCCGGCAGCACACGAAATGCGGGCATTACTTTTGGCCACAATTGTACATATAATCTATAAAATATAATACTTGCTAATCCCACCAGGGGTCGCTGCAGCTGTTTCTTACATAATACTGCGCAAGGGTTGCTGTTGTCATGGTAACCACCTCTTTCCCTCCCGCCATCTCAGATTGCACCAAGATGCGGTATCCGTATATAAAGGGAACCGAGAACATTGGTCCAACCGGTAGTCCATCGTTTCTATTTCCGGTTCCGGTTTCCGGTTCCATCCACCCTCCCCCTTTTTCACCCCTCACCACTAATTAACCGTGTCAACGATCTATTTTCCCCATTCAATTTGCAGGGATCAGTCCAAGGGGGGAGGGGCATTATCTTGACCCTCCCACCCCCAGGCTCATTCATCAGATTAGGGGGCGGGGCTTGAGCTTTCTCACCCCTTTGTAACTAATAGGAGTTTAAAAGGCAAAATGAAGGGTTATATCTAATCGTTAAATCGCCTTTAATGACCTCAAAGATGGCCAATTACCAGCTAATTAACTCAGTGAATAGGTGCAACAACAAAAAAGGATTTTTCATTGGTTTCGGGAAAAGGGGGCGGGGCTTAATGCATAATTGGTCACTTTAATAAGATAACATTAAAAAAATAGTAGTTCCATTTGTTTTTCGGTGCAATTAATTTTAAAATGTATTTGTAAATAAATGGGATGAGTGGGACGAGTTGTGTTGTGACAAGTTGTGCTGTGACGAGTAGCTTGTGACGAGTTGTGTTGTAGTGAACAATGTCTTTGACATACAATTTTAGATGAACATAATAATGAATATCTTGTGACAATGTCTAATAAGCAGATTGTGACGAGTAGTGTGTGACGAGTAGCTTGTGACGAGTTGTGCTGTGTCAAATAGTGTGTGACAAGTAGTTTGTGACGAGCATTGTGTGACGAGGTGACTTGTAGATAAACGATCTACCACATAAAATAAAATTATTTGCCCCATTAATCTATTTTTTTAGACACACAGATAAGCCACGCCCCTTTACACCGAAATGAGATGAAAGGAGGAGATAGCAGCGACACCATCGTCAAAATCCTGAAACAAATCCACATTTTCTTTATTGATTTATTCGACTTGACGACGCTCCCAATAAAGGACTTTCCCTTTTCCAGGCTTCCTAAACACACAGAGCAAAGCCGCAGCACTGTGTGTTTCACTGAAACAACAGAGTAGGCGTGGCTTCCTCTACTAACCGCCAATAGACCTTATTCACAATCAACTGCGCATGTTCAGAAGTGGGAATTGTGTCCATTTGATTCGCTAAACCTCATTATTAATAATGCAATTTTTTTATAAATAAAATAAAAAACTATACTGAAATCAGGTTCAAAGTTGCACTAAAACGTAAAGGTCAAAGGGGGTATATCTGAATTTTGACCAATGAGGGAACAATAATGATGCAACTGGGCGTTCTTAATCACTGCTAGCCACGCCCAAACACCAAAAACTTCTCTTACCTAATGAAAGATGTTTTGTATTACCACTTTCAAATAGTTAATCAGTGCAACTTTGACTACGATTTTACTATAGCTATTTTAGAAAAATGTCCAAAAATCGTGTTTCTGCTTATACAATGAAATCTAAAATATTAGGAAGGTTTCCACCATAGACAGGTTTCACTGTAAATTGTAACAATTACCCAGTATTTTGTTTATTTAATCTATTTTTAATTGTGTTTATTGCATTTATTGCAGAGTTGTTATAATTTCAGTGTGTTTAAAAAAGTGGGGGGAAAAATGTTCGGATAAACGGGATCTAGACAAATGGTGGCTGTTGCTTTTTAGTGGACGGCAATTGGTGGGTGCACAGTAGTATGTAATATACGCTACTGTGTACCGCATAAGACAGCAAATTATCGGTGGAAAGCAAGTTTTTTAACAAGTTTTCTTTTTTGATTTTCTTTTTGAAGGGGTGCAAATCGCACCCCTTATAAAAAAACTTTTAAAAATCCGATAAAAGAAACGTAAAAACCCTGTTACGTGAACCGTGAATTATGACGTCGCTTGCAACGTATTTTTCCACCATAAAAACTTACCAAAAAGTATCTTCTCCTAGTGGAAAAACAAACCAGAAAAAGTTTGGAAAAAGTTTGCAAAAAAGTTTTAAAGAAGATGTTTGCGAAAATGTCGCAAACAACTGCCATAGAAATCACTCATTGCTAGTGGCGCCCCCTGGCGGCCAAATAAAACCCAACATTATTCAACTACATCAACAGGTTCGGCCATCTTACTTTTTTCAAACAACTTTAAATGAACAAAAAGATCTTATATTTAATATTGTTATTGGAGTAAGTAGCAATAGTTATTGTTCACTGTAGACGGTGTTCACTGTATAAGGTTACAGTTCAACTCGTCACATGCTGTACTCTGTTATGTAATGTCACAGTTCGTTTCGTCACGATAGATTGAGAAATAATGGCACAGTTCGTTTTGTCACACATTATTCTATAATGTTATAGTATAGGAAGGAAATTGGGTCCAGCAAGTGACGTCACAGGTGGGCGTGGCCTATTACTGCCCTGCCATGATTGGTCAAACGAAATTAAGTCCTATCTGATGCTATTTCGGCTCCTCCAACTCCAGTGACGTCACTTAATGGGCCCAAGTGCCTTCCTATATTATATTTAGGCCTAGGAAGTGATGTCACAAATGGGCGTGGACTATTACAGCCCTGCCATGATTGGTCGAACGAAATAAAGCCTTATCTGAAGCTATTTCGGCTCCTCTCACTCCAGTGGCGTCACTTTCGGGTCCCAAGTGCCTTCCTATACTACTATATTGATCACAGATCGATTAGTCACATGCTATTTCGTCACATTACTTTTGTCACACTATATACTATATACTAACTAGGCCTACATATATAACACATTGCATGCATGCATTAATTGGTAAAGACTGCATTTTCTTCTCCGTGACCAAGTGATTGTGACCAAAATAGTGACCAAAATATATTGTGACGAATAGGTAAGTACATTGTGACGAAATGAACTTGGCAAAGAGGCCGCAAACTATAATGATATTGGATTGCACAATGTAATATGAAATATGCAGGAGTTGCATGAGTTGGTCTACAGGGGCGTGACGAACGCCACTGTGCAAAATGGCGCTGTAGATGAATTGGGGGAGGGGCAAATGACCCGTGGTCATCTGGGCGGAACGAGTGGACATCGATTCATCATTTTTTCCCATCAATCATGATCAACATCTTGATCTTATAGTGCAAGGGAAATTGTTCTAAAATTACACACTCTGTTCCAATCAGTGAACTGACATGAGGTCACAGTTCATTTCGTCACAGTTCATTTCGTCACAGTCGTAAAGAATTCAATTATAAATGCTTAGAGAAAATAAAATGATGACATTATTAATATATCAAAGTAATGCATATATATAAAAATGTGTGACAAAATGAATGTGACGAAATGAACGTGTTGAATTGCAATGTGACGAATTGAACGTGTTGAATCTTGTGACGAAATGAACGTTTTGAATCTTATGTGACGAAATGAACGTTTTGAATCTTATGTGACGAAATGAACGTGTTGAATTGCAATGTGACGAATTGAACGTGTTGAATCTTGTGACGAAATGAACGTTTTGAATCTTATGTGACGAAATGAACGTTTTGAATCTTATGTGACGAAATGAACGTGTTGAATTGCTATGTGACGAATTAAACGTGTTGAATCTTGTGACGAAATAAACGTTTTGAATCTTATGTGACGAAATGAACATTTTTAATTGTATACTGTGACGAAATGAACATGTTGAATTGATTGTGACGAAATGAACTTGCATGATTAATTGATTGTGACGAAATGAACACGTTAAATTGTGACGAAATGAACATGTTTAATTGTGACGAAATGAACGTGTTGAATTGTGACGAAATGAACGTGTCTAATTGCAATGTGACAAAATGAACGTGTTGAATTGTGACGAATTGAACATGTTTATAATTGCAATGTGACGAAATGAACATGTTTAATTGTAACGAATTGAACATGTTTAATTGCAATGTGACGAAATGAACGTGTTGAATTGCAATGTGACGAAATGAACGAGTTGAATTGTGACGAAATGAACATGTTAAATTGTGACGAAATGAACATGTTTAATTGTGACGAAATGAACATGTTTAATTGTGACGAAATGAACAAGTTTAATTGCATGTGACGAAATGAACTGCGAAAATTTACACACCGCAGCACCACAATGGCGACTCTATTCACAGCAGCGCCCTCTGCTTATTTCTCCATAAACTTCTGAATACACATGCACACATAAAATAGGCCTATTATAGTACAGTATATACATATGAGTTAGGCTTATTTTAATGACCGACAAAGGAGCATCCCGTTCAAACTTCTCTATACCTATTGAATGGCTTAATTAGGGCGATTCTCATCGCTCCTCCCACCTCCCCATCCCAAACCGGAAGTTCCCCTATATTGGCACACAACGAAAAGCTGGCAACAATAGTGTTGCCCAAAACGACAATGAAATGTTTGCTGGTGCGGAAGGAAGCGCAAAATGGCGCCACCCCTGAAACAAAAGCACAGAGTTCCTCTTCATTTTAGGCCTATAAATTGCCAACGTCCTTTAACTACCCCCCTTTTATAAGAGCAGGGGGTGGGGGCTGTTATACACCTACCTGTACCCGTTATATAGTACAGTAGTATAACACTAAACAGGGATGTTATTATATGGAGGGGGTCATTTTCTTGCCTTTTTTAGCGAGCGACAAAGAAAGCAGTTAAGCCTAACTGTTCTCCCATAGAGATATAAAGGCCGCATGCGACTTGCACTCACTATAAAACTTTATCAGGATAGAATCTACTTAGAAATTACGTCACAAATTCCTTTACACCCCAACTGCTCTAGAAAAGGACCTTCAACATCCTTTCATTGTCTACGTACATATACAGGTACCAAAACAACAACTATAGTAGTGCAGAAGAAAGAAAAAAGAAAACAAGTCTTCGGCGCATCTTCTTTTTTGAAGATTTAGGCCTAACGACACTTTTTAACTTTTTTCCCCTTTTTTAAGGGCTTATAGTCGTAAAGAAACAGCTATGTTACTTTTTAACAGGTGAATCACATGTCCATTTGGGACACCTGTTTAACTGAAATGAAGCCAACCCCCTCCCCTTTATCCCCCTTAAAAAAAAATAACACACTTATAATTTAGGCCTAAAATAATATTCAGTTACAATATATAAAAACCAACTCATACTACATATTAAAATATAAGTTATTATAGGCCTATGTACATATATACCTAAAGATAAATTAAACTAATTTTATTACAAACATTTTTCTAAATAATTTTTATAATTTAAATAATTTTAATTTAAAACACATTCAATTTGCATATTATGTATTTATATCAATTTTCCAATTTATATACTAGAATATTGTCCAAATTTTGCAATATTTTAGAAAAATAAATTAATTTTTATATATTTCCTTTAAACCTACGCGGCAAGCGTCCAAACATTTTTTAATCACCCTGTAATTTACATATCACACATATCATTCCACATTTATAGATTATTTTCATTGTAAAAGGTCTTTAAGAATGATTTGAATTAATATTTTAATATCTACTGTATAGGGTATAAGAAATAAGTAGGCTTAAGTTGCGAAACTATAACAGTGAAAAATAAGGAGTCTAAATGTTCAAATATTTTTGTACCACCCTGTAAAAATCATCCCATACTTTTCCAATGCTATTACATCTCACATTTACAAATATTATAAGAAACTAGAACAGGAAAAATTAATTAGTCACCAAAAAGCAAATTTTCCCATCGGCAAAAACTTCTTTTACAATTGTTCGTATATTTTTGAACCACCCTGTAAAATCACGTTTTTTAAAATTCCCACGTATTCCCATAACCTTTATCAATATTTTGTATATATTAAAACTTTTTATTAACATATATAATAACTGTAAAAAAAATCACAAACTTTCGTCCGTTTTCTTCGCGATAACTTACTTAGGCCTAAAACCAATAATTATTTCCTTTTCTATATACAAATTATTATAATTATTTCTTAATTAAGATAATAATCATACACCTGGTATATTTAGGCATTAACTTATGTTTTTGCCACTATCTAATCTTGTTGCACACATTGACCATTAGGTGGCGTTGCAGGTGCACTTAAAATCCGAAAATGCTCACATATAAATTCCTTTGTTCTTCGTTTTAGGCTTAATTACATTTCCACATAAAAATTCTAACCAAAAGTAGGCCTAACTTTCCCAGGTTAAATTTAGGCCTAAATATCCCAGTTTAGGCCTAAATTATATGGGGTGTAAAGGCGTAATTTCAATGGGGACAATGAAAAAGTTAAGGCATTACTTTGCAAAAAGCAGGGAAATTTTAACATAGGCCTATAATAGGCTTAAAATAGGCCTAAAAGTGTTTTTAAGCCTAACTTTACTGTATTAAGGTATTATAAGTGAAGGGTGAGATATAGTTGATGGAAAAAAGTAGTACTTTTATACTAGAAAACATGTAAGCATGTATAAAAAAGTGTGAATGAAAAATTCCAACAGGTCCACTATTTACAAATAGGAAAAGAGATGTTATAGACCCCCCTCTTCAAAATCTTCAAAAAACTTATTCCATTATTTATAGACTAAATTTATGTAAAAAGAAAAGAAAAAATATTGCACGGTAAGGTGTACAGTTGCTAGAATTTTTATAAAATTGTTACCCTTTAAGGGGATATGGGGGGATGTCACAAAAAAATATAGAACCCTTTAGGGGTGAGGGGGGACACTCAGAAAAAAAATTACATCAACTTTCATATCACGTTTCTGAACATGAAAATAGGAAAACAACATCTCCATCAGGTTTAGTCACTCGTCACTTAAACCCTTATTCCGCGCATTTGTATGTTAATCGCGTGTTGCGCTCAACTAATTTGCATATATCTCTCCTCCCATTTCACTTTTCACTCTCATTTTTTGCACACGTACATAACTTTTTGCCCTCTACAACTTTCCTAATAGACAATATCAACCAATTGTTAACCGTTTTCGATTTAGAATTTCAATGACCTTCAAAAATTTGTTGGAGGTCAATGGTCATAGTCGCATTCGATTCGCCACATGTCATTACCATTTATGCAAATTTCATCTAAATATTAAAGTAACTGCAGACAAAATAAATTAAAATATAAATATAAGAAATACGGCCAATTTTTAATATTGTTTGCGGCGAATTAACTTTTAAGCCTTGTTTCTCAATTAACCGCTCAATAAATTTTTCTGCTGTTGTTTTAAAGTAGGTCTGCATGCATGTTACATTATTACACATTCCTGCTGCAAGTCTGCAATATTTCTGATGTACATCTTTAAAAAGCACGCGCAAAACCATCTCTCGCGCAAACCCGCAAACTTCTGCAGAAAAGTCTATTGTAATTTTGAAAGTCTGCACGAATGCATTAATATTAATTATGCAACTAATACAATATTAGCATCTGCATATTTGATGCAGAACTCATGCAGCTTTCACGTAATTTAAAAGCACGCAACAGGAATATTGCAGAAATGTAGCAGACGCGTGGTTTTTGCGCGCAGACCTGCTGCATTTCAGAAAGGGTTCTTATTAAAAGGGTTCTTAATCTCACAAAATAAAATTTGCATACTACAAATAATATCACTAAAGCAATAAAGTAGGCGTGGCTTCCACATGTCTATTCCCATAGACAAACCCATGCATTGTCAACAACACCACGTGTTTCATCCCCTAGATAAGTTTGTTTCAGGGTAAGCGTGGCTCTACAGTACATGTAGGCCTACTTTTATACAGTAGTACATATGAAAACGAAGAACAGCTGTTATTAATTTCTCTATAACAGCCATTCTGTTACTTGCAAACAGGGCTCTTATAACTAACCGGGCTCTTACATAATAGGGCTCTTATAACGAGGGTTAACTGTATACCCTTGTGTATACTTTATTATCTGCACCATTCATTTTTCTATATAACAGCCTTTAACACATTCTGTTACTTGCAAACAGGGCTCTTATAACTAACAGGGCTCTTATATAATAGGGCTCTTATAACGAGGGTTAACTGTGTACTTTATTATCTCCACCATTCATTTCTCTATAACAGCCTTTATAACAAACTCCATGTTATTCGCATATAAAAGCTATATTTATTATAATGTAAATTCTGACCTGACAAACAGGGCTCTTATAACAAGGCTCTTATAACGAGGGTCAACTGTAGTTTTTTGTGTCTATGTATGCCATTCATTTCTGTATACTCATATGATGTTATTCACATAAAAGCTATTTATTACAATGTAAAAGGTGAATTCTGACCAGACAAACAGGGCTCTTATAACAAGGCTCTTAAAACGAGGGTCAACTGTATGTTATTCATTTCTCTATAAGAGCCTTTATTGATTATATTAGTATTTAAAGCCAATACTCTTTATAATTAAATTATGAGTGCTGACAAACCTCCTTTGGACAAACAGGGCTCTTATAGCGAGGGTTAACACAAGAGTGCACTTGCACATGAAGGGGGAGGGGTAAACGAGGGGGTGTTAATAGAGGGGAAGGGGAGGGGGCAAAGTGAGGTAAACACCACGTGGAGTCAAGCTAGCATTTCAAGCCTATGTTGTGTAACTTTTCCCACTCTTTTCATTTAAAATTTCCCCAAATAGGGCTCTATAATATTCCAAAGTTGGATATCATGGAAGAACGTTTCAACTACTAACCTTTGCATGATGGTACTGTGACAATGTCTGGTATTCCTCCGGAACACCTGCATCAACCTGCGACGATTTCATCATTCCCCCCATCAGTAATTCCTTGTGGGATATCTTGCACTCCTTGTACATGTACATCGTGACGTCACTGCTTGTTATTATGACGTCACTGGCTGGTCAAGGTAATTCACGAGCGAAAAACCAACAGAAATCGCTCGCTTCTTCTTCAGATCTTCTTGTTCTTGTTGCAGCACACCACCAAACAACCAAAAAACTAATCACTCACTGTTGCAAAAGTGGGAGGAGCTTCACTTTGAGGGGGAGGTTCCCTTCCTTTTTTTCTCTCTCTCTTTCTCTCCCCGAATTTCTTCTTTTTCTTCTTCTTAGAGGTGACCAGTTGAACACCGGACACTCCGGAGTTTGCACTTCCTTGGGTCCCTCATAAGGTTTCTTCTGTGTGTTGTGTTGTGCAGTGTTGTGTTCAAAGTACTAGTCGGTGTTGCCCAAAACCTCCTCTCTCTCTCTCTCCTAAAAAGCCAACCTCTTGCTTCTAGCAGAACACTGGAGCTGTTTGCTCTGCTGCCAGCTTTGGCAGTTCAGAGCAAAAGGGGTGGTGCTTGTGAGGAGGAAAGAAGGGGGGGGGGGTTGGTAGAGGTGGCAAAGAGGGGGGCAGCTTGGCCAGGCCCACTATTACACACCAACGTTGTGGTTGGTTGCGCCGCCCTGCGGCCAAAAAGTTAGACAACTCGGCTCCGAACGCTCCGAACCACTCGGATTCGCTCCGTTAACCGAACCGACGTTGTTATTCGGATAAATGAGGTTGAGGGAGGAAGGGAGAAGGAGGGGGGAAGGGGAAGGAGGGGAGGGGACAATAGTGGGTAGGAGAGGATAATCGAACTTGTTCACTCCCCCCAATAGATAAAAGAATTGATTAGATTCTGTATATAGTAAACAGTGACATTATTTTTTTGTGGCTCAAGTGGTAGATCAAGTTGAGCAAATGCTCACAGAAAGTTGATGTTAAAACTCTTAAGAAGAGCCACAATGATAATATTTTACACTATCCTTTATAGGGTATACTATTTAGCAAACTTAAAATATAAAAGGGAAAATGAAAAATTGAAGTTTGAGCAAGGTGTTAATTGAGCAAATGCTTAGACTAAAATAAGTCAACCTCACTAAAGAAATTGACATATACTTAATGCTAACCTGTCCTTACACCTTTTCCACAAATCTCCTTAATTTTCCTGATATTTTGTTACCTAAAATCAAAATTCCCATATTTTTTCAGATTTTCCAGTGGTCAAAATCCTGATTAAGTAGGCGTGGCTTCCACTGCTATCGGCGTCCTATAAAAGAAAGTCTTCAGTCAGCCACAAGCGAGAAGGAACTCACCAAATAACTCCAGTGATATAGTAAGTGAAAAATAATAATGCATCAATTTAAGGTACATATACTGAAACCACAGTCAAAGTTGCACTAGGGGTGTAGATAAAAAGGGGGTAAATGTGACAATTGACCAATGAGGGAATACATTTGATGTGTTAGGGTTATACTTGGTTACTTCTAGCCACGCCCTGGACTCATCGTAACTTCTCCCTCATTGGCTAAAAGTCTTGTCTTCGTAATTTAATTTCCACTATTGGTGCAACCTTGACTATGGTTCCAGTATAGTTTTAGTATAGTTGCTTCCATTGCAAGGGTAATCCTTTGAAAGGAAACTATCAGCCAATAGCGAGCAAGAAAGAACAAAATTAATTACTCCATTTATTTAATTAGTGGAAAAAAATACATATACTGAAACCACAGTCAAAGTTTCACCAAGTGGGTAATTAAAAAAGGGGTAAATGAGACAATTGACCAATGAGGGAATACATATGATGTGGTAGGGTTATGCTTGTTACTTCTAGCCACGCCCTGGACTCTTTGTAACTTCTCCCTCATTGGCTAAAAGTCTCATCTTCGTAATTTACCAATTACCAATGGTGCAACCTTGACTATGTTTCCAGTATAGTTTCAGTATGGGGGAAAATCCCATTCAACTGCATATTGAGGAATTGACCGATTTCAAAGCTATTCCAAGTGATATAAATAAAATCCGTTTAAGCCAATCACGTCCTGTTATTTGTCGCATTACAGTATCCGATGGGAGGTGCTTTAAAAAGGTCAATTAGGTTTCATTAATAAACATTATGAGTTCACCTTTAATATGAATTCATGCACTTGAATTTCTCACATTTTCATATAGGTATTTTAACACACGGCTTTAAAACCGTTCTGTCGCTTAAACGCGACAAGTAAAACACGCGGAAAATGAGAAATTAAAACGGAAAAAGTTTGTTTCAGCATAAGTTCACACCAGTGCATCAGTATAATGTGTTGTATAATGTGTTGTGTGATGAAAAAAATGCACACCCCTTTCTGGGGGATCTGCATGGGGACAAACTGGAATCACAATGGGCGTCTTCGTCGTCTTGGAAGAAGACGCCGAAGGAAGAAGAAGAAAGTGGGTGTGGCTTGGCCGGGGAACTAGAACATGCAAAAGCTTATGCAAATGTGTCAGACTGGAAAAGTTGGATGCAGCAAGCCTTTGGTGCCAAAGTCTCGCATCCCCGCACGTGCTTCAAAGGGCATTCCGTCACGCCAAAGGACCCTGTAGGCCCACTTGGAACCGGCTTCCGGACCGGGGACCCAAATCTCAGACGGAAAAGTGGGAGGGGCGATATATAACGAATGAAGAAAAAAATTAGACGTTCCGCTCGGCCGATTTAATATTAGCACAGTTGGCTTTTGTGTTCCATCACAACCTCGATTATCCGACATATCCGTATCACTCAAAGCCGATCATAATGGAGGCGTGGTTTTGGATACGAATCCACGAATGGAAAACAAATTCCAGTAAATTAAGTTTACAAGGAATATATTCCATTTGAACATATAGTCCGAATGCTCGATCTATGCGCTTTTTGGATTAAGATGGGGGAGAAATACTCCGCCCCTTCCCTACTTCATGTATTTGAAAAGGAGGAATGTAATGTAGTTCGATATCGATACGATACACATCGATACATGTCGATATATTTTGTGTATCGCCTGAAGTTAGGTAGATTAAAATTCAGTTGATAACGGTAGTAGAAAAGTAGAAATGTAATGTAGTTCGATATCGATACGATACGCATCGATACATGACGATATATTTTGTGTATCGCCTGAGGTTAGGTAGATTAAAATTCAGTTGATAACTGGCAATAGAGCAGAGTGCATACATTAAAATATGTTAAAACAAATAAAGTACATACTGAAACCACGTTCAAGATTGCATCAATGAAGTAGTTAAAGATGAGCTTTAATCAATTAAGGACCTAGTTTAATGAGTTTAAACCTCCACTAATAAAGCAAAATGTTACACCTTGCATCACACTATGCATCATTTTTAAGGGTCTTGCATACCTTACAATCCGTGGCTTTTTTTCACTACACCATTGGTGCAACCTTGAACGTGTTTTCAGTACAGTCGAAATTTTTATTTCTTACCCAAATTGGGTTTAGGAAGGGTTTACGTAACTTTTCAAGTCAAAAGGTGTACCTACGCAACAGTGCGCGAATTGTACAACAAGGGTGTAATCGATCCACGGATGTAACGAACGCACCGAACGCAGCGCCACCTACAGGTGATGGTACAGGCATCGGTAAGCATTGTGGAACTAGTGTTCCGTTGAGTGTTCAGAAAGCGTGGTTCCACGTCACACCCCTTATTGTTCACACCTCCCTATTAGTGTGCGGACAATGTTGAGTGGGAAACGAAGGTCGCGCTTTGCATGATACGATCTATATAGCGAGATATAACTGAAATGAAAGGTGCGACTATTTGCAATATTAGCTTGAGCATATGCTTAAGTTTCATAGTGCACGCGGAACGCATCTTACTTTACGCGTCTAATTTATAGGGTATTCTGTCACAGCAAACTAAGCCTCATTGTGTAAAGGTACTTATAGAACACACACAGTGCTCATTCAGCACATTGTGTTCAGTTCATAAAGCACACTGCTTATCATTGCAAAATAGCCTCACAATGCAACCGTGCCAATATATCGGTTGCATATCGATGCTGAGATTTCACATATTGCATTTTCCACGCGCGCAGTATAGACCGCGCATGCTTAATATAGCATTCGACATTATTCCAAACTGCATTTACAATGAATGCAATTGGTCAATTTTCCTGTAAATCTACTGCAAAACAGCGAGGGACTAGTGATTAGAAATCCCGGACTCAATGTGACGTCACGGTCGCTGTTTAAGGGGGCGGGTGCACGCATGCGTACTAAGCAAAGATTGCGCGTGAAAAACAAAAGAAAATGTAAAAAAGGAAAAAAGAAAACAAAGAAGTGTTGCTGCTGCGAAGAAAAAGCCGTGAAATTCGTTGGAGTTGGCCGAATGGAAAAAGGTGAAGTGGGTGTATTTAAACGCATGCACGACTACAGAGCAAAGTCATGCCACGCAACACCGGCCGACAACCGGCCAAATGGGCCAATCATTGGCAAAAACAAAACCTTCAAAATGTAAAGCAAACAGGAGAGAAGTTGGTCGCGCGCCGCCAGAGGGCGCAATTCTGGCCCGATTTGTAATTCCAAAGACTAAATCCGCACTGCAAGTTACACGTTAACACGGGTCGCCGACTCGGTTCTTCTCTCCGTTTGCACATTTTGGGTTAGAGCCAGCAAACACATTTATAGAAACCGGCAACATGGCCGATGCGTTTGGGTGGGAAGCAGATTGGATCAAAACGCCAGAGGGCGCTACCTGGTTGATCATGCCAGTAGTCACATGCTCTTTTCAGAGATATATACGCACCTATTCAATGTTTCACGGGATGTCCGCGGGCTTCCAGTCACGAATGTTGCTTATCATTGCCCCTGAAGTGGTCACATCTGACTAATTATCGAGTGGTGAACGTGATTTTCCCACGGTCACGTGACTGCTATTAAACTTTTTTGCCGCCGCACGTAAGGTACGCAGGAGCTGGATGCAGATGATCAAGCGATGCGGGCCGCGGCATGATATATTTATAGAAAAACCTCGATAAGACGACACCTGGATAAGTAGTAACATCTCTTAAGGCGTCCCAATTTAAAAGTCCAATCTACATAGACTATCATGTTAGAAAACGGTAAAGCCGTCATCTTACTAATGCAGTCACAAATGTTGTGGAGCAATATATAAGACTTATCCGAATGAAAACTTCATTGAGAGTGAACAAAGACCAATAACTGACATAGCAATATATAGTGGCCGAAGCCTACAAAAGTCCCTCGGGTGGCGCCTTATCGAGGTTTGACATTGTATTGGAAGTTCATTATTTAATGTCTCCATCGAATTATACAGCCTCGATAAAGCTTAAAGGCTTTTTGATATCAACTTACAGTAAAACCTCTAAGTTAAGCGGACCTCTAATAGAAGCGCACCTTGTCGGAGGGATCGACAACTAGAAGTGCTGCGCTTCATTTACAGGTTTTACTGTAATTAATCTGAATGCGATTTTTGCCAAGAAATTTGTTAACGTGAAGAAATCCCAATTATCATCTCGCGTCCATATTTTAACGACGAGTGGG
>JAQFZQ010000840.1:0-25551 GCA_034696005.1 Glomeris marginata
TTCTAACCCTCTGCCAAGTTTCGCGATTAAATTGTAATTGCGAACCGAGAATAAAAATAAAGTCGGATACTTTTTGGACAGCCCTCGTATACCAGGTTCACGTTATAATAACGCTTCTCGCAGATTCATACGTCTCTAGTCAACGGGAGACCTGGAGCACTTGGTCCCAGCGACAAATTACAAGTATGGTCACAATAGTGTCTTGCTCGATGAATACAGTGAACATCGCTTATAAACAACTCGAAGAGACCGAATGTTTTGGTTTCTTATAGTTGAAGTTTCTTAAAGCGGCGCCTAGAGCTTCTAAAAGAAACTTAATTACTTTTGTAACTTTTATGACAAAATTTGACTATAATCGGTGTATACAAATATCCATTACATAAGATGGCAATGTTAATTTTGTTAAGAATTCAGTAACATGATCAGTAACTTGCTTTGTTTAATCCCAATTATATTGTATAATTATATGTCACATTTCACTCTCAAAGTCAATGTCTACTCTATTTTATTTGTCAATTGACCCTGCAGTTGACAATATCAGGGGCCCAAATACCGGTGTTAGGGGGAAAATCAGTTGCTAATAACAGCTAGGTTACCTTTATCCAAGTTTACTGAAAGTGAAGTAAAATTTGTATCGAGAATCCAATTATGACAGCGGGAACTTGAAGATGGTTGACTTTAGCCAACGTTTGCCAATATCCGAGTTGATTATATGCGAGGTTCACTGTACTGAACTACATTTCATATTGTATAATTGCTTGTGGTTTTCGATTGTTCTTGACAGGAATTTACCTCTGCGCGTTACGTCAGATTACGGTTTCAAAAGATGAGGACCCTGAACGCCGATCTGATGACTGTTTCTAATCGTAATTGGGATCTGGTGGACAAATCTGTCACACGAAGAGTCAGTACATCTTTCTTATCCTAATCATTATTACATGTCAACAATATTGATTTCTTAAGGGTGAACTGACACGGTTGCATAAGACTGTACATACCCTGAAATAACCTACATGGAGAACAACCATGTATAGAGTTATTATCAATTAAAGTTATTAAGTTTGATGTCGGAATACATTGGTGAACCTCCTAACTTAATCACCCCTTGAACTTTAAGTGCTATACTCGGTGCTATACTGTTTCCAAGCGAGACCTTGCAGTGCACCCGCTGCCACTCGCCGCCACCCTCCCCTTTGGGGTGAAAGTAGACTCGCCGGTGCGCGTGTAAAAAGGCGAGTGTACTTTGATCAGGAGGGGTGGGGGCGGCAGGTGGTGGCGGGTCCAATGCAAGGTCTCGCTTGGAAACAGTATAGTAACTTTTTTTTACTAATTTCCACAGAGATTTTGTTGCAACACTTGCTTTCTACATTGTATTTCTTCGTGTAGGTTAAGTTTTATGGTACCTTACAGAACAACGACAGTTCACCTTTAAGTGAATCTATCAATGCAGTATTTCCAAATGTTGACCCTATTGTTCTCTGACTACGTCATAATAATAATGTTTCTGTTTTTAAAAGCTGCGCAGGATTTTCACAAACCGGGTATAGTAATCGACAATTCCATTAAATTGCACTATGATTGTTTAATCATTGTGAACGTTGGTTTAATTGTGTCTGGTGAATGTGTTGATTAGTATATAAGTAACAAGAATCTACATTTATTTCCTTTGCAGTTGTTCTATTCGATAAAAGACATCTCCATCGGAGGCCAGTGCATGTGCTTCGGACACGCCAGGGATTGCCCGCAAGACCCCGCCACCAATGTTAATCATCCAGTTTAACTACTACTACTATACGTACATGTGTAACATTTGCATTGAAGTCACTGTGTTTGTTACTCAGAGGTTGAAGTGCCGGTGCGTTCACAATACTTGCGGAGACAGCTGCCAAAAGTGCTGCCCGCTGTACAACCAAAACAAGTGGAGAGTTGGGACCAGCGCGGATGCGGGCGTCTGTGCGAGTAAGAAACCCAATAATATATTACCTTTATACAGAATTTCGTTGACAATTTTGATACTATCGCCGCAGAATGCCAATGTTTTGGACACTCCGACGAATGCCGGTACGACGAAGGTGTCGCGGCGCGAAGGGAAAGTCTCGATATCAAGGGCCGATACGAAGGTGGAGGGGTTTGCATCAACTGCAGGGTAATTCATCCTTTATCGTATGTTCTGTTGTTAGAGAGTGAACAATACCATCTACATTTATATATGAGAATTTTAGAATTGCATTATAATTGTGATGGCAGCCAAATTAACTTTCGGATGGTTCGCGTTCATTTTTTTAGTCTGCTGCAAGTTGAATGAGGAAATCTTCAATTATGTTAAACAATTAAGCAGCAGAATTGCAGATTAAATTTATTATACAGGGTTCATACCACTCAGGGAAACCTGGAAAACTCGGGGGAAATGGTAATGACAGATTGGTATGAAACATGAATAAGTAAAGTGGGACTACTGCATATGAAATAACTTTTGGACCCACCCTGAAGAAAATTGGTGGCATAAATATTGTCTTGATATTGTCTACTGTAAATTATTAAAGCTTCAAAGAAAAGATTCATATGAACTTGCACTAAAAACAAATTGTTTCAGACATTTGATTTATCAAGTTGATATATTATTTTTAAATTTGGAGCACCAAATGCGTGAAAGACAGACAGTTCAGCTGGTCCAACTCTAATGTGTGATAGATATACTTGTTTGTACTTGAACATTCACTGAATGAAGGTGTGGCTGTAACAAAAATCACTCTTCTTATATTTCACAATGCTACTTTGCTTCCTGAAATCGGTGTACCAATTTCCTATATACTTTGAACTTTAGCAGATTCAATTTTTCTGGGTGCAGCTTATAGCACTTTGAAATGAAGTTTTATATATTTGTAGGGTTGTTATTTATTTTTGGCGTGTTGCAACTTTGTTCAGTGGGTGTGGCCAGTACGAATCTGGAATTTGATTACAATGTCATTCCCTTCATAAAACTTATTAAAAGTAAATATTGTGAGAAAGGTTTACATTTCAAGTAACAAATTAAGTCTGCGCCTTTATTAATAAACATTAGATGCACACCAAATCTTGTTTCAAAAATCAGGGTGTCAGTCTATACTGAACTGGGAAAGCTGGAAATATACTGGAATTATTTATTTAATCGGAGTTAATTCTGGACAACTTATCATTTTGTTAGATTATTGATAAACTTTGATTGAGCTAGTTCCTCATATTTCTAACCAAATATACAAAATTCCAATTTATCTTGCCAATAAAAGGGCGTGTCTTTGCAAAACAGAGGCGTGAATCTCTTTGATTATTGGTTTATTTACTATCCAATTTATTTGTATTTTTGCCAAGATAAATTGGAATTTAGTATGCAAATGAATGATTTAAAATTTTCGCTATGGACATTTATTATTCAGTTTGATTGCAACGTAAATTAATTGTGTTTTGTTGTGTTAACCATTTAGTATGTTTGTAATGGATGGCAATTACAGACCATCAAGGACCATCACCAAACATTGTATTTGTTGTGTTATTATTAACCCCATCACATGATTTGTGTTTTCCAGTGTGCTTTACAGTTGAAATGGTTTGTTGCAGGAATTCACCGCTGGCAACAATTGCGAATTGTGCCTGGAAGGATTTTACCGTCCGATCGGGGTGACTCGTGATGACCCACGTCCGTGTAGGAAATGTCTTTGCGATGGAGCCGGAGCCACCGGACGTTGCGTGCAAGATGACTCCGGTCTAGCTCAAGGATTGGTATGTAATGTTGAGTTGATTTCGCTTCGTATATTCATATTAAATGGAAATCTAACGGCAGACACCCGGCGATTGCATCTGCCGCGATGGGTTCTCCGGACTGAGGTGCGAGAAGTGTTCCAGGGGGTATAGGAACTACCCCATCTGCGACCCTTGTCCGTGCAACTTTGCCGGTACCGTCAATTCGGACTGCGATGGAGAGTGCATATGCAAAGTAAATGTTGCGATAAAGTAAATGCTGCCAATAACCTGATAACAGTGGTATACTCTTTGTTCTGTTAAAAGGCCAATGTGGATGGGCTACGCTGCGACAGGTGTAAACCGGGATTCTTTAATCTGGATGATAGTAATCCTGCTGGCTGCACAAAGTGTTATTGCTTTGGCATCACCGAGAAGTGTGATTCGGCCATCTTGGGTGTCGAAGTGGTATTTATATTTCTCTCTGTACTTTCTGAAAAAGTATCATTAACGTGCCGCAAACATTTCATTTCCAACTTGCCTTTTATGGAAACCAGTTGGAAATTTTCGTTTTAATCTGTCACGTGTCAGAAAATTAAATAACTGATGTTGCAATTAAAAGGCAGTTAGAATTGATGTGTATTGTAACTGTCCAGTAGCATTTAAGGAGTTTGAAACCATAATGGACTAATCATTGACAGTTCATTTATGCAATGAAATTGTTTTAATTGCAACACTAATATGAACTAATTGTACTAAATAAAATTGTACATGGTTTTCTCTGTTAGCTCACTCCAAAGAATGGTTGGAAGGTTAGTGCCTTAAACGGTGAGAAGATAATTACACCAACTTTGGAAGGAGGTTTGCCCACCGTAGCAAACGATGACATGATCGGGTACGACACTTATTATTGGCTGGCTCCGAAGGAACTCGTCGGCAACAAGGTACATAGCTATTGCAACGTGCAATTGAGTGTTGTTTTAATTTCAACTTGTAATATTTCTTATTTCAGCTGAATTCCTACGGCGGCCGGTTACACGCGAACATCAGTTGGGTCACCGCAAGGGGAGATTCGGCCGGAAAGCCAACTGTACATCCTGATATAGTCCTCAAAGTATGAAACTAACTTCTTTTAACGAATACTTTCTGTACATTTAACACTATGGTGACATTTAAAAGCAATCTAAAACTTCATAGGAAATTTCAAAGTCAAATGTTCACCTTTTCATGTACTGTACCGTGAACAAAGCTAGATTCACATCAATTTTGTACAGAGATTGTATGGACTGCGTCCAATTTCCAGACCAGTTATTTTACACAGTTCTCACTTTCCTCATAGGGTTACGAATCCTAGCATCAGTTATCATTACTTTATACCACTCTTGTTTATACTAAGTATACAGTGGCTAGATATTTACCATTATTATTCAATACATAATGTGCTATTTTTGCAGGGAGCTGGTCTTGTAATTGCATATGGAGACAGAGCTTACAGTAGTACAAACAACATCCTGTTGGACATCACACTGTCGGAAAGGAATTGGTACCACCTGACCAGCGATTCTTATTCGACCAATCAAGATAGGACCGCGGTGAGCCGAAAGGAGTTTATGGAAGTTTTGCTGGCGGTGGACGTGATGCTCCTTCGTGCCAAGTACCTCACGGATCAGCTGGTTGCAAAGTAAGCTGGCTCATGATCCCGTTTAAATCCCATTTGTGACATTAATGTGCGCTTTAATAGACTGCACACCGTGGCCATGGAAGTTGGGTCATCGACAACCGTCAGCATAAACGTGATGAGGAACGTCGAGAAATGTTCGTGTCCTCCGGGTTACGCTGGACTTTCTTGCGAGGCAAGTGTCATTTTGCTTGTTAATTAACAATTTGTATTTGTACCCTGTGTGACGGTTCAAGATTGACAGTTAATTATTGTAGTAGTAGATGTATTACAGGTGATGAAGGTGTCATATAATGAAATGTTTAATCTCAACGTGGTTAAAGATTAACATCCCTTGCCATCCCTTGCTATAACAGTCTTGTTTGTGTGGTCAGAATTTGCCTAAATTACATTTTGTAGTGAATTTAATAGCTTATTAACTTCCAGATCTGCGACTACGGTTATCGGCGCGTCAACGGTACGGTTCACGAGGGCGAATGCCGCAAATGCGATTGCAACGGGCACGCGAAGGAATGCGATGTTTTCACGGGACAGTGTTTGGTTAGTTAATTGCTTCTACTATCACCGTGTTTTCCGCTTTGAATCACGAATGGCCATTATTAGATGTGCCTGCATAATACGACCGGCGAACGTTGCGATACGTGCAGACCGGGGTTCTACGGAATCGCTACGGTAGGATCCCCCGACGACTGCCGACCGTGCGCGTGTCCTCTCGAGGACAGAAGGAACAACTTCAGCCCGGATTGCGAGAGCAGCATCGCACCCGATGGCACGGCCGACTACGTTTGCACGCGGTGCCCCGAAGGATACGAGGGAACAAAATGCGAAAGGTACGGCTCGTAACTATCGTTTCGTTCGGATTTCTTTGTGTAGTACCTTGCAATTTGTATTTGAAACTGCAAGTCACTTGTTAGTTGTACATTTAATGACATGCAAAAGGAAGTCGGCTCATCTTTAAATATTATTGAATGTGTTGATTACCCGATTGAAATTTCGTTGTTAAACGAAGCATTTGAATTTGTTAGATGCGCCGACGGATATTTTGGAGACCCTTTGGTTGCCGGGAATTCGTGCCAACCTTGCAATTGCAGTGGAAACGTTGACGTTACAATTTCGGGAAATTGCGATCGAATCAGCGGCAAGTGTTTGAAGTGTACGGGCAACACTCGAGGATGGAACTGCGAATCGTGCGCTTCCGGATTCTACGGTCAAGGTTGGCAAGGCCCCTGCAGAGGTGGGTACGAGTGATTTAAGATTAGTCTGTGAGGTTGTTATACTCATTCGTTTTATTATCCTGCACTTGAAGCCTGCGATTGCAACATGCACGGGTCCTCGAGTCCATCGTGCAACGAAGAAGATGGAAAGTGCGAATGCCGACCGAGATACGTTGGCCGTGCCTGCGATACGTGCGAGGTGAGTCTTCATCGCAGCGCTTCGCATTCGTAGCGTTATTAGAAGCAAGTTTATTGAAACTGGTAACATTTGTGCCGCGGTTAAGTAACCATCCGTAAACGATGTCGCAGTTTTTTGGTAATATGTGAAACTCGCACGTCGTTTACGGATGGTGCATCTAACAAGGTGAAACGGAGATTTGATTCGCTGCTTTGATGCGTTTATTTCATAGGAGAATTACGGTAATATTGCAGCTGGATGCGAGCGATGCAACTGCGACCCTCTCGGCTCCACGTCCCTCGTCTGCGATCCCGTGTCGGGACTCTGCGATTGCAAACCGGGAGTCTTCGGTGCCAGGTGCGACTCGTGCATCGAAGGTTACTATAACTTCGCCCAGGCAGGATGCACATGTAAGTCGCTACCATTTCCGAACAGTTATGCTGTTTCTTGCATCTAATATCGCGTTGATCCGAACAGGGTGCGGTTGCGACGACCGAGGTTCCCAGAACAAGACTTGCGATCCTCGGACGGGCCAATGTCTCTGTTGGCCCAGTGTCCAAGGCAGATCCTGTAACGCTTGCAAGGTGAGGTAAATTTGTGGAAAATGCACTGTAATTAGTACTATTGAGCAATACGTCACGAATGTGATCTAGTTTAGTAAGGGGTTTGAATTCGTAGAATAAAAGTTAGTTGATTGGATTCACTTGCTCGCAACAACACAATGTCTGCAGAAATGTGGACTATAATCTCGGGGTTGTAGTGTTTTGCTTCGTGCCCAGCCTTATGCATGTCTATTTTGCGTCTTGCAGATCGGTTACTGGAATTTGACTTCGCAAATCGGTTGCGAGGCATGTAGATGTGACAAGGCAGGGTCCTCGGAAGCGGTTTGCGACCCGAGCAACGGCGTCTGCGGTTGCAAGCCGGGAGTCGGAGGCCGCACTTGTTCCGAGTGCCTGCCGAAACATTTTGGGTTCTCGACCAGCGGTTGCAAACGTAATTGTTTCAGTATTTATGGAATGAATCTTTTAGAGTTTAATAATGCGGTGCTTTCAGAATGCGCGGTGTGCGACGCTCCCGGTCACGTGTGTCACCCGCATACCGGGGACTGCGTGTGTCCTCCGTACACCGAAGGCCCCATCTGCGAGAAGTGCAGGACAAATACTTGGGGATACGATCCTTATAAGGGCTGCAAGGTATATTTATCTGTTTTGTGAAAGTTTTCAAGCAGTGCCAAGTGTGGCAACTGACTAAATCTGATCCCATCAGTTAAAACTGAGCAAGGTCCCTATTAGTCTATATACCATGTGAAGTAATTATAGCTTATATAGTGTAATTAACCTTATGCTGTCCAAGGATTGGTGAAGTCATTTATTAGTTGCTATCTACATAAAAGATTAACAACTTTAATTTCAATTGCTTGCAGCCGTGTGAGTGCAGCTCGGGAGGATCTGCGGGACCTCAGTGCGACGTCACCGACGGACAGTGTTCCTGTTTGGAGGGTTACGAGGGCATCAGATGCGACACCTGCCACTTCGGCTACTTCGACTTCCCAAAGTGCAAGAAGTGCAGGTGCCACGCTGACGGTTCTTTGCCGAGGACTTGCCGGCCGGACGGACAGTGCGAGTGCGGCGCGGAAGGACAGTGCCACTGCAGGGTTAATCCTCCCGATCTCTGTTCGGTATAATCACGTGGTTTGCGACATCAAATCTAAAATTAGTATTACGTTCTTGCAGGAAAATACCAGCGGAAAGAAATGCAGACGTTGCAAACCCGGCACTTTTGGCCTGTCTTCGATGAACCCCAAAGGATGTTTTGAATGTACTTGCTTCGGCAAATCTGATGAGTGTGCGCAAGCTGAGTACTCTTGGTCTGAGGTGATTTGCAATCTCATTATTCAGAATACCTCCATTTGAAATTGTGAGCAAACTTCCTTTTAACGTCTGTAGGTGTTAGTTACCTACCATTTTCCATGATGTATTTGTTTGTTTATCTATTCACTCATTCATTTGATATGCTTCACAGAATATACATTCAGTTCTTACTATTGTTTCAGCTGACTCTACTGGAAACGCGAAAGTTAATTGCAAATAGCGGTGAAACTTCATTGAACGTGTCCAACGGCCTTCATGTCATTCCCGGATCTAAAGATGACATCACATTGAATTTGAAATTCCCTATGGACACCCCAATATACTGGACCATGCCTGACGTTTTCAAAGGAGATAGGGTATTTATTTGTTGGGAACCGAACTGAAATTAAGTAAACAAAACTGAGATTTTAACGACTCGCATGCCGTGTTAGGTTCTGTCTTACAATGGCCGACTGAGCTTTTCCATTGAAGTTGAAGGTGGTCAACCCTACCATGATTCTGTTTTAAAATCCTATCCACTCGTCCAATTGCAAGGGAATTTCCGCATCACTTTGGTTCATTACGTTGATGTGGCTTCTCCCGACGGACGTTACGATGTGCGGCTACATGAGGTACTTGAAAGTTGTAATTCTAAAGAAAAGAACTGGCAGATTTTGATTTTTCAATGCCAAATATAGATGAATGTAATATGCTGAATGTATTTTGTTGCATTAGGATGTTTGGAAGATAAAAAACAACCACGAATCTCCCGTATCGAGGCAGATGATGATGGTGGCTCTTCAAAATGTACAACAAATTCTGATCAGGGCCACGGACAGTGCCAATTTTGATACAGCTAGGTGAGATTGGACTTGGGATTTACTTCTAGATTCTGAAATAATTAGGCATTTCGTTAATTTGCAGGTTGAGTGACGTACGGTTGGACGTTGCGGTGCCGGCAACACCTTTCAGTCCCGTCGTAGCCGTCGGAGTTGAAATATGTCAGTGCCCTCATAATTATGTTGGCACTTCCTGCCAAGTCAGTTAATTCTCCAATAGCCTGATTATTCTTGATACGCTTTGTAATACGTGATCCAAACCTCCAGATTCTACGTGACCGTACCGTTGCTGCCACTGTTTGCATTTAATGTTTAGTCTTGCATTTCAAGAAGTTAAAGCTCTGTTCCAGAATAATAGCCTTGCATTACTCACTCTGATCCGTATTGCAAAGCGAATTTCAAGTAATGAAAGTGATAATAATTTATTATATATCGTGAATTTGATAACGCAGGATCCCGCTACCGGATACTACAGATACCGCAAGAAAGATTTCTTGAACAGCAAGGACATCTTGGATTTAGTTGGCATTTCCGTACCGTGTCCTTGCAATAATAGGAGCAACATTTGCGACAAAGAAACTGGAATATGCAGAGTAATTATTAGCACTTCTAATATGATTGCGTGGAAAATGAGAAATTTGTAGAATATGTGATTCCATTCTAAAGTCTTGTTCACTAAAGCAATTGAATGGTTTCTTCCTCCTTATTGGCTATAATGACTTGCTTTCAAAAGACCCCACCTATAAAGCATTCAATTACTTCATTGAACAAGACCTTACATAATCTTTATTTTATAATATTTCATCTCTTCCATTATTATTAATTATTTTTGTCTGAATTACATTTTATTGGTTATCCAGCACTGCAGTGAAAACACTTCAGGATTGTTTTGCGAAATCTGCTCCATCGGCTATTACGGTCGACCTAATATTGCACCGTGTATGCCATGTGCTTGTCCTACGATCAACCAGAGGTAATTTCACATCCACATCAACCACAATAACTTGAAGCCACTTTAAATTAAAACCCTCCGTACATTGAACAAAATTCACGGTCTCAATTTTCCCCGGTATTAACTAAAACTCCTTTCCAAAGTAAACATGAACCACTATTCCCAACACGTTGAATGTAGCCTGCATCTGCTGTTTCAGTTACAGCGATTCCTGCGAAATGGACGGATTAGGTGGCTTCGTTTGCACCAATTGCAAGCAAGGTTACGCTGGGAACTTCTGCGAAAGGTACAAAAAGTGGCTGTCGAAATACGAATACATGCGTTTGTTTTAACGGGTGATGCTCTATCGTACAGATGTGCCGATGGCTATTACGGAGACCCACTGACGTCCAAGAGGTGTACCCGTTGCTCTTGCGACGTTCGAGGTTCGGTGGTGTCTACTTGCCACCCGGTCAGCGGCCAGTGCGTCTGTCTGCCGGGGATCGCCGGCAGAGATTGCTCGCAGTGCGCGCCGAGACACGCTCTTACGGAGTGGGGATGCCAATGTAAATATCTCTAGAAAATACTGTTGAAGATACAGTGAGCCTCGCTTATAATCAACCCGGATATTGGCAAACATGGGCTGCTGTCGACAAACTCCAAGGTTCCTCAGTCACAAAATGATTTTCAATACAAATTACTGTACCTCGCTTTCGGCAAACTTGGATTAAGGAAACCTCGGTTACTAGCAAGCGATTCACCCCTCAAACCGGTTTTAGGACCCCTGATATTGTCAACTGAGGGGTGAATTGACAAATACAATAGAGTTTACCTTGACTTGAAGGGTGGAATTGGGATTCAACTTATGCAAGAAACTTGGTCATAAATGTTTTAAATGTTACTTACGAGAGAGGTTCTGCTTTAAGAACTGCCTGTCCCTTAGTGTTTATAAGCGAGGGTCACTGTATTACATTGCGGTAATTGAAATGGTGGTCCACTGACTACGTAGACACCCCTTGTTAACGAAGAGTTTGTCTCCGCTAGCTTGTAACGACAACTGCACCGGTTTACTCCTGGACGATCTTGATGACTTGAAGGGTCTGGTGGGTGCTGTGAACTTAACTGGATTGACACCAGCACCTTGGACCGAGCTTTTGAAAGTGGAGCAGGTGGCAGCGAAGTTGAAAGAGCGAGTTGATGCTTACGGCGCCGACGTTGAAATGGGCAAGCAGTTGATCGTCGATTTCGAGACTACGTTCAATCTTGAAGGACAATCTGACCTTCTCTACCTGAAAGTGGGTATAAAGCAATGGTTTTCGCATCCTATTCGATGATCTATAATCTATTTCGAATTTCAAAATAGTCCGTGGATGCCAAAAGGAACTCCGCGGCCATTTTGGTGAACGCGACGGACACGAATAAAAGGGCCGACAAGTTTATGAAAGAGACTTTGGCTCTGCAATCGGACATTGACATGATCGTCAAAGGACTGATCGGTCATGCTGTTGGACTTAATAACGCGTCCGTTAACATCAAAGCTGCTCTGAGAGAAGCTGAAAAGATCCTGATGCAGATTCGCGGTCGAAATTTTATATCTATGATGGCCAAAGCTGAAAATGAACTCAAGTAAGTTATTATTTCTGTTATTCCAACATATATTCTGCTCTCGTGTCCACAAACCAGTTTAATCATTACATTTTGTGTGATTGTTGAAAGAATTGGTGATTAAACATTGAATTTGAATTCGTTTTAGTTTAATGTTATTTAGAAAAGTAGTTGCAATAATCGTTTTGTTTTTCGACAGCAAAGCTAAGTCACTACTGGACTTGGTTAGGCAATTGATTTACGATCCAGTGATGCTCGGTGACCTTCATAAGAAGCTGGAAGCAATTAAAGACAAAATCAACGACGTAATACAACGACTTGCTGAAATAAGAAATAACATCCAAGAAGCCAAGCTTCTGAACACTGCAAACAAACAAAAGCTGCTGGATTCGAAGGTATAAAAATAAAATGAGGCCGTGTTCGTTGTTGTCCTCATATTTTCACGTCCTTGTCCAGAATCTGCACAGTGAACTCAACATCACTATCCATCAGTATGATAACAGTAAGTTTGATGCTGCCAATAATCTGAACGAAGCAAAAGAATGGATTGATCAAACTGTCATGAATTTACAGGTAATTTGTTATAATTAGTGGACGCGTGGAAATCATGTGCTGTGTATGCTATAGAGTTGGACATATTCCTTAGGTGTTGGGTAACCTGACCGAGAATTTCGACAACTGCACTGTTGAATTGGATGGTTTTGTCAATCACATGAGCAGGATTAATCCGCATTACGAAAAGATTTACGTGCGGCCTGCCGAGAAACACGCGGACGGTTTGATGCGGGAAGCGATGTCTCTCAACGCGTGAGTATACTCTCAATTTTATCTACGTATTTCAGGGTTGCTACAAACAGGGAATACAGGATGAATCTGGGAATTTAAAAATTCTATTTATTCTGGGAAAGCCAAGAAATTCAAAGTACGACTATCTGACCTGCAAACAACTTTATTGCTTTAATTATAATTCTGGAAAACAGAGGGAAATGTATTTTACAGGTTTGGTAGCAACCCTGATATTCCAGCAGAGGACGTAATTTAACTGTGTGCTTTAGAATTTTCAATGCAACTAGAGAAGTGTCAGGAGTTGCTTTAGAGGCATTGAGAGCTTACGATGAAGTGTTCACATCATTTCACAATGCTCACGAAGCTGCTCGTAATGCAAGTGTAGTTGCCACTGAAGCATATTCAAAAGTAAGTATGTTTGAATCTGCAATTCTGACCCTTTACTCATGTCAGATTAATTTTAGTCAATTCCTGTATTTATCTATTGTGATTTTGAGGTTTCATATAGCTCTTTAAATTCCGTAAATTTCCTTATGTTTCTCATTATATATTGGTTATATTCCAGTGCGCATTTGAACGTTTTTACATGAAAATTAATTTGTCTAGACTCATCTGAACGGCAAACCGCATTTAAAAAACGAAGCGCATCGTCTTCTCAACTTGAGCAATAACCTGTTATCAGTTGCAAAGAATTTCAGGGACAAAAGGATTCCCGGTCAGTTTACGAGTACGTTGACTGTATAAAAAGGAAACGTGTCTATTATTTTATTACTTTTATAGGTTTGCAGTCGCATCTGAAGAGCGTCGATGAAGCGGTGGAATTCGTTAGCCGGCAGAATGATAAGGTTGATGCTGAAATTGACTTACTGCGTGCTGATATGGAGGGCATTCAGAAAGGTTTATATTTTTGAAATTCCAGGATTTTGAGAGCTAGTGGAAACCCTAAACGTGTGATTGTCCACCAGCAGATCTTTCGTCGAACACCACTGACATTTTAAATAAAGCGAAAGAGGTATTGGACATCTCCGCGGAAGTTTCGGCAAAAGCGCAAGACGTAAAGAAGAAATTAGAAGAGGAACTTGGTCCCAAATTGGACAACTTGACCCCTGTAACGGATGCTGGTTTGGACAGCGTCAACAGATCAAGTACGGACTGTTACATGATGGTCTGTCGATGCATTTTAATCTTGAGTGAGGGGTCCGTTGCTTTGCAGTTCAAAAGGCACTTGATGTGAACAAAGAACTACACGGTAAAACTCACAGTTTGGAAAATAAACAGAACGCTTTGAGGGATTTCCATAATCAAACGCAGCAGAAAATACGGATGTTGCAGGCTCGGATAGAGCAGTCTAAACAGTCGGCTTGGACGGTAAGTTATAAGATTGGATGTATCGTTACTGGCTTCTGATAATGAAATTTGGGGTTTTGTTTTGCTTAGATCCGTGACGTATCGTTAAGTGATGATAACGGAATATGTAAACGGTCCATAAAGGTGAACATGGAGCCCAGCGTGACCACCAGTCTCGCGTTGAGGTACTCGATACGCAGCGGCGAGGTCAACTCTTCCATCCTGTTCCTCTCGAGTCCCAACTACGTAAGTGAAGACGTTGCATTTCACCCTTAGGATTGCAATATTAATGATTGTTGGTGAAGGTTGACTTCATGGCAGTTGAAATGGTGAACAAAAGGATTCGGTTTGCTTGGAACGTTGGAAACGATAGCAAGATGATCGAGCACAAATTGCGACTGGATCCGAACGATGATCGGATCTCGAAGAAAAATCGTTCGTACACGATCGAAATAAAAAGGTAGGCAATAATGTAACTGGAAGAAACCGTTTCCATATTGATAACGTGTTTTTGTGTTTCAGAATAGGCAACATTGGGAATCTGATGGTGAGATCCGACGCGTCAACGGCCGACACTTCGACCGCCAGCGGCGCAACGGTGTTAGGGGTCTCCAGGATGGACCTGGATAATAATACGCGTTGTTACATCGGTGGATACCCGGATAACATTAAAGTGTGTTATATTTGCCGTTGTTTTCCCGAATGCAAACGGATTTTTCTGAAATAGTTATTTGGCAACGATTTAGGTTCCGAGCGTGCTGAAGAGCGGTGGCCGCTACACGGGATGTCTGAAGGAAGTCTTTATAAATGAAGCTCGAGTTGGTCTGTGGAACTTCGAGACAAATGAAGGTTGCACCGGCTGCAAAACAGGGTATTGCTATGAAATACACTGCACTGCGGTGCTCAAACTTGTCGATCGTGCGTGCGGTTCTGATCAGACCATCCGTCAAATGTGACAACCCGCTATTCCAAATGTTTACCTTTTCGTATTTTTGTTTTGAACTCGTATACAGAATCCAAGACGATGGGGACGGCAGTAAAGTGCGATTCAGCGGCAACGGCTACGCCGTTATTAGCGGTTCGCGGCTGAGGAAACAGGAAATGGACGTTATAATTCAATTTCGGACGTTCGATGAAGATGCCCTCTTGCTCTTCATGGCAAATGAAGAAACTGTAAGAGTTAATCTTATCAAGAGTGTACTTACTTAAAGTATTATGGCAGGTGGTGTGGAAGGTCCACGAAATTACGGACTGCATGTACGAGTGCTGTCCGGAAAGTAATGGCCGTTCTTTATTTTAAAATAAGAAGTTGTAATGTCCAACAAAGCGTGTAACATGCATCTTAAACTACTTTTTAATATTACCTTATAAGTGAAAGTGTTGTTTGGCCGTAGGTCCTTTCATGTTGCCGCCAGTGTCTTTTAACAAATTTGTTGCAAGTTTGATCTCGTAACGAATGGCAAGTCGGTCACTTCATATAGCTTAGAGGAGCAATTGATGAATTTCAGTAGGCGTGTCCTATTGCCAATATGGAGGTCGTGTTGTGGATAACAGTGCAACCTTATTGGCTGTTGCCTAGATATCCACAACAAGGACGCCATTTTTCGTCTGACTTTCAGCCAATGGCAGCGCACATGAAATCGGTCAATTCGCAGTGAAAGAAACAAGTTGCTGTCGTGAGGAATTTATTTATTAAATCGGCAAAATCGCTGATAACGGCTAATAAACCGACGGCACAGGACCATCGCGTACAAGTAAATTCAATTTGGGCCAAGAAGCACTTGGATAAGATAATATATTTAGAAAATGGATTTAATACGATGAATATTAAACGTTTTGTTAATTAACATTTGACATTATAACAACTTCGTATTTTAAAATGAATAACGGCCGTTACTTTCCGGATAGCCCTTGTATAATCGTTTCTCGGTGACTTGAAGCCACTACTGAAGTTCGTGTTAGGTACATGTATACTACGATGTTGACTGATTAACGTTGGTTTTTATTCGAAGAAAGACCACCTGCTCCTGGAGTTGCAGGGCGGCCATGTGGTGTTCCAGTTCGGAAAAGGCGGTAGGCCACCTGCTCGCATCGCGACCAACAACACGTACAATAACGGCAGGGATGTGACGGTTACGGCATTCTACACAAAAACCAGCATAGGTTTGGCCATTTTGGAAATGTGTTCGTTTTTACGTTGTGTAATTGTTTGGCAATTGCAGGCCACCTGATTATAAACAACAACGTCGAGCGGTTCACAGTGGCCACGGAATTAAAGGGAAATGGTGTGATTGACTTGTCCAGGTGTGACATTCACATCGGAGGATTACCACCTACTTTCCCCCGCCAGGAGTCAGTATTTGTCATTTTCATGTTAGCAAAATTGACGAAAGGTGTGTGAGCATGCTTGTGTTTTAATTCAGTTGGAGCTACATTTCATTCCTGCCATTCGCTGGATGCATGCTTGACCTGAATTTACAACAGAACCACTTCAATTTCATCTCCCCTGAAACGAAGCAGTCTTACGGAATGGAACAACCTTGCAAAGACATCGTAAGTTCTTCAGCGGTAACTGCCCATCTGCCTTCCGGTACAGTAATAGTGTGTGTCGATCCAAGGTGTTGTCCACGGTTGCGTTCTCTGGAGACGGTTACCTGGAACTTCCGGCTCAGCCTTTGAGGAAAACTGGAAACGCCAGTTTTGGTTTCTCGTTTCAAACCGATAAACTGGATGCCTTGCTCATGCTTTCCACCTTCAGCAAGACGGTTAGTGTTATGTGTACCGATACTGCGAGTGCACATTGAGATCTGTGTTAATTCCCTCTTTGTTTACAGTTCTATTATTCTGCCGCGTTGAAAAATGGACGACTCCACGTTCAGATCGGAAACGCCAATCGGAGCACTTCGCTGCAGACGCGGACCACTTACCACGATGGCAAGATCCACAACATTTTGCTGACGAGGAAAGGAAGAGAGTACGCAGTCGCATTTCATTTTACGAGAACCTGCTGAAATTTAATTGATGCTTCTCTCTAAAACATGATTCGTATTATACTTTTCTTAATTTAGAATCGAATTATTTGTGAACGATGAGAAAGTACAAGCTGATCGAATGCCAAAGGCGGCAGAAGTCGACTTCGTTCCTCAAGGGACCGGCGGGTTATTCTTCGGCGGCGTGAGCGACGGCGTCTCGATCCGCGGAAAGGCCGCGTCCACCGTGCCTCTCAGCGGAATCGTAAGGGACCCTGTCTTCAGCAACAAGTAAGACGAGATGCTTTGCTGCGAAAATTACCAACGCAAAATGTTTAAGGTACCGTGTATCCTTAGGGTTCTGAACTTCAACGAGACCGTCCGCTTCGAACGCGCCACCATCGGGTACGGCAGGAACCGCACTTCGCCCGTGACCAACGGCAAACGCCGAGAAGCTCCGAACGGAACGGAGGTCTCGATTAGTTAATACTTGTGTAATATAATAACAGATTTCCAGTTTGTTAACGCTGTTTACTTCGTAACAGAAGTGCGTGGAAGTGGTTCAGTACACGGTCGAGAGCAGAGCCGTCAAGTTTGGCGATATGCCGAATAGTTTCGTCCAACTGCCGGCCACGAGAAACAATTTCAGAAAAGAGTGAGTATTACACTGGAAAACAAAAATGAAGACCCTAGTTCACCTTGAAATTTCCAGTCTTTTACTATAATTAAACCCTGTTTTTCCACTTGGATAGTTTTCATTTTTAAATAACGTGCAAAACATATAGTTGGAAATTTCAAGGTTCCAATAATATTATGACATGTAAATGCAATTGCTGCCGCAGCGTTTTAAGGGACAGTACAAGTAACTACTTAAACAATTTGGTTTTTCAGATTCAACTTGACTCTTGGTTTGCGAACTTTCTATCCGAACGGCCTTATATTGTTTGCCGACCGAGCTCAGAAGACGGGACATTATTTCATGATGTATTTGAACGGAGGTAACGTCTACGTAATCATCCAAGGCAAGAAAAAGTTTCAGCTCAAAAGCAACGTTACCTTGAACGACGGCCAGTGGCAACAAGTAAGTTTCAAGCTCTACTTAGCCCGTTCGTTTGAAACGAAATTAGTAGATACGTGGTCTGGATTTTTACAGGTGATGCTAACCAAGGTGAGGAGGAAGTTGGAACTCACTGTTCGCAACACAATTAAACGATCCATAAAAGTTCCCAAGCAGCTCAATATCTCCCCTCCCATTTTTGTCGGAGGATTGCAGCAGGGTTATCGGCTTCCGGACGCGAAGGTTGACCCGCTGGATAATGATATTACGGTGAAACGTGTCTTGAGGACCGCTCGTATTAAGGGACCGCATGCCTGTTAGGACCGATTTTACCAGGTCCTGTGGAGTTCAATAGGATTTAACATGGGACCGTGATTTGTGGGCCAAAAATGTCTGAAAACCTGTCAAATGGGGTACTTTTTTCAAAAGTCAGACTAAAATTCCTGAGGTTTGTGTGCATTTTGAGGACATTTAACGTAGGTACCACATCACACTTCTAGTAATTAACAAACGGCCATCAAGTAAAAGCAGAGGGTTCGTGTGAGTTAACCCACGTTTTGCTGGTCCCACCGGTGGTCCTTTTAAACAAGTTTCGCTGCATTCGTTTGACCAATACTTCCTATTCAAAACCTTGTCTTCTTATTAGAACGGCGAAACTTTTAAAGGTTGCATTAGAAACCTTGGACTGAACGGCAAGGTGGTTGATCTGGCAGGTGGAAAAGTGAACAACGTGGGTCAGTGTTTCAACGACATCGTTGCCGGGTCGTACTTTGCCGGCGATGCGTACGCAACCTATGGTATGTTCCTTATTATATTTCGTTTTGTCTTTTAAAGGGTGATTAAATGCAATTTGTTTTCTACTTTGAATTGCAAGTTACGAGTTTTGAAGTCGGGGTAAAAATGGACATGCAACTGAGTTTTCGGACGACGAAACTCAACGGTATCTTGCTGAGCGTGAGTGAGCCATCGAATTCTCCAGCCCTTGCTTTGGAGATATACAAAGGAAATGTAAGTTATTCAACACTGGCTTATTCTTTATGTCAATCCTACATAAGACTGATTATTATAATTAAAAAGCCTACATTTGTCAACAGTTGGTTTTGTGATCTGCTCATTACAAGTGTAATGTGTTGTCTTATTCAGAGATGTAGTCCGGACCCCATTTAAAAAAAAAATAAGGTCCATGAAGTAGCATTTATAATTAAAATATTGCACAAAGTTTGTGATAGAAAATTCAGTGCAGGAGCTCAATTGTGAACTCCATTTACAATAATGGATATTTCCATTGTTTCGTGGTTTCAAATTTCACAATTTTGCATATTCTGAAGTGTTGCAATATTTAGACTGACTTATTCATATGTACTTATATAATAATATTATGAAATGCAATTGACATTTCAGGTGACTATGTCCGTGGACTTGGGAGAGATGAAAGTGTATCGAGTGACCGCGTCGTTCGAATCGCAGTTTTACGTGTGCGACAACAAATGGCACATAGTGAAGGCCTCTTACTCGGCCAAGGAGCTGAGCATCAAAGTAGACAAACTGCCCATCCAGTACTATACCACCGGCAAGGGCATTTTCCACGAAGTTGCCACCGGAAGTCCTCTTTACATCGGCGGTTTACCAGGTACGGTGCTCCGAGCAAGCGTATACCGTAAAGTGCTGCGTTGGTTCCCCGGGTAAATTATTTGGTTTTGGGGTTTCGAACCTTAACTTTAAAATGCAAGTAATTTCTCAGGTAAACAGTGGTGTAATGGTGCCACAGCTCTGTTTAGGACAGCAATTCTTGCAAAAATGTTGATTCAATTGGTAGCTGGAATTCCATTAAAATTGGAACCATCTAGATTATTTAATCGAGTTCAGGGATACGAACTGGTTGTAGGAGGCATACATATAGGCAGCTGTTGCGGGGAGAAGTTGTGGCTCCATTACAGTAGTGGGGAGTAATGGACCTTACTTTCAAAACACACTACTGTAATGGTTATGTCCAAATGGCACCAAGGGACAATAGCGTCCAGAGTTAAAATTGGGATCCATTTAATTTCCCCTAAGTTAATACAGCACTTTACGGTACTTGTTGAATGTTATCGTGATTAAATGTGTTAACGGTTACGCAGAATCGAGCACGATGGGAGTTCTGAAGTCTCAAGACAACTTCATCGGCTGCATCCGTAACGTGGTCATCAACGAGAAGGTGGTGGACTGGACGGACATGGCACACCGCAAAAACGTCCAGTTGGACTCCTGCGCCAAGTAAGTTGCCGCGGCCATCGCGTACGCGCAAACACTGCCTTATAGCGTCACTCCCTGGAGGAAGTGGCGAGAGCATTGACACGGTGCTTAATGCAAAGAAATTCACTTTCAACTTCCAATCCTGACGGACTACCTAAGTGTGCCAATAGACCTTAGCGAATCGCAAACTTTCGGTGTATCACGGGGCGAAAGGTTTGCGGTCGCAACGTGACATTTTTGAAGACGGTCAATTTTAACTGCCAAACGTGAATATGTTTAGCGTCGCAATACTAAATGTGTAACTTTTTAAGCTTCAACCCATTCATACAGTGCAGAGAGAAAGGGGAGAGATTTGCAAAACTGCCGGCGTTTCGCTCTCGGCGAGTACTTAACATGGCAATTATTTATTGTTTTCGTTTTGGAAAGTACAGTATTTGTATTTTCGTTTTTATGTACAACTTGAAAGAGTGCAATTATGTGTGTAATGTACCGAGTGCAACTCGTTTTCCGCTAGCATATCTTGGATCGCATTCCAGATGCGGACTCGCGCGAAGCCGTACCGAGGCTACTTTTTGCATCGCGATCCGTACGGTTGCAATGAAACAAACTGTATTTTTACAATTTACACTGGAATTCCTGTAAAGAAATCAAGAGACGCTCGAGTTGGCACGTTGGTTGCGTAGTATACATGCGTAGAAGTATTTGAGATTTTTGGACCAAGTTTTAACTATTTCTATACGATTAGCTTCGACCAAGCGTTTTTATCACTGCCACGCAAACCAAGGGTGAAATAGGTGAACAGTCTATACGACTATAGTTGGTTCAAATGTAAGAATGAAACAATAGGGTGTGTCTTCAAACCAATCCCCCCCCCCCTATCAAAAGGCATTACTACGGGAAAGATGGGCTTAGGTGGGATCACGATGTATTGGCCAACAGCTTGATCACTCCTTTTGCACGCAAAGTCCCACCTTTATATAATTAATCACCGCCTCTTAATTGATAATTAGTTAGTCAAAAGCTGAAATCTGGTTGGCAGTAAACCAATTTTCTAACATTATTTCGGCTATTGGGAGGAGCCAATAATCTTGGTCCCTTGACAATGTCCATGCTACCTGATAAAAGGAGATGAAAGCAAGAAGGAGATATAGTATGTAGATGTGAGAATGAAGTAATCCCCTGGTGATTGCTTTCATAACTTTATTGGCTCCTCCTCTTTCAGGGATATATATAAGCAGGAACTCATTCCGGAATCTTTTTGAAAGGAAAAGGGTTTGAAGACACACCCTCATTTGACCCTGTTCCCTTCTTGCCCTTCAACTGACTATACTACAATGTATTTACTTAATATTTTGTTTTTCAAAGTCTAGTCAGTTTGCTGTAAAGATATGAATAGTCAGCTTTTGTTCACGGTATACATGTCCAGTGAAGCAAGTGCATTACTTCCAGGGTGTTGTGTACGTGTACACATAGCCCCTGGACGATGCAAAAGGCTGTTGACGAGCGTGAGAATCGCTTTAGTGTTAACATTAATTGTTCAGACCAATTTTCAGTGTGCAATGTTGTTTATCAGTAACCCTTGTTGCTTGTATGTACAAATATGTACAAATGAAATGTGAGGCGGCTCAGTTTCTAAAACCATTAAACAGATATGGTGATATGAATGAAGATAATTTACGTGGAAAAATCCATACATTTTTAATTATCTTGGTTTTCATTCCATCCGTACGCGCGAACACGTTGCGCGTCTCCGTACATGCGGCGTAAAAGCCGTAGGTTTTAAACTATATTTCGGTCAAGTATCGTTCTGTCCCAGCTGAACCTCGTAATCGCAATGGTAGTAACCGTTGTCATCTTTCTCCGTGTCCATGGATAAGAGTTGCAAACTGCGTATCGGCTCTTCGCCAAACGAGTAGTTTTCAAAATCAACGTAATGGCTTGCGTCAATTTTCCGAATCCCCTGGTTGCAAATTTTAAAAGTATTAATAGACAAATAATCTACGTACAGTTTGTATTTTTATCAAGAGTTTTCTATTTACCTGTCTTCTTAGTTGTGGTGCTTTGGATAATTTCATTATTGTCAGATGCGGTTTGAACTCAAACCCATCTTCGAAGAGAAGGCCAACATCTCTAAGACTGTCCCTGGCTAAATCTATACAGTAACAAACACTGTAGATTATTAACCGTAGTATAATTTACGGTGAAGATGAACGAATTACCGGCAAGATGTTGTAGCTTTTGCAGGGCTTCTCCTTCACGCACTTTCACAAATAAGACCTGATTTCTAAAATGGCCCAGGCCGTGGAATTCGAGGCTCGGCCAATCCTTACAATCTTTCAGTTTCTCCTGGCAACTATCCATCGCTGACCTGACCCTGAAAGTTTTAAAATTACATGTAACACATTATTTATTCATTTGGATTTTTATTTGCAAATGGACCTGGAAAAATCTTGTTCTGCGGAGAGATGCATGACTGATAAAGTCAAGTGCAAAGTTGAAGTTGAAACCTTGGCACAGCGCAGTTTACTTTCCTGTGAGATGATTGCATCTTGTACTTGTTCGATCCTGCATTTTATCTATTTTTTAATTTTAAAGAATATATTAATTTCTAGCTTTGCAGCTATTTTTTTTATAGCTGGTGCAGGTTGATCGAATTGAATGCACCTGAGGATTGGCCACTTGTGTGGCTAAGAAGTAGTTGACCCGACTGGGTCGCTGCTCGTCGTTCTCACCAACATCTTTCTTATTGCTACGTTTCCTCTTTTTCGACTTGCTCGGCTTCAGCAGTTCTGTTTCATCGTCATGGCAACGCGAAAAGTTTAGAGATAATGAAGGCGACGCGGGAATATTTCGCACCTTTACGAAATTGCGGCAGACTGCAAAGGCAGCAGTAAACGTCCTTGTCCCTCTCATCTTCCAAGGGCACTTGAGGTAATTCGTTAAAGTCGTTGGCACGGCTGTCATCTTCCGGCATCTCCATGCAAACATCGCCGTCTGCAGCATCTATTTCGGCCGCCATCTTTCTTTATTTACGCGCTAATATGACGTCACGCTATAAATCCAAGTTCAAGCCAGATCTAGTTCAATACCATATTGTGTATCAAACCATGCAGCTACAATATTAAAGCAAAGCATGACAGTATAATTAAATCATGATAAAGTAATGATATGTTCAATAGGTTTTCATTTCTATTAATGAAATGCACTATACTTTACTAAATGTATTCTTTGTAAAAGAAATATAAATTCAATGCGTTATAATCTTTGATATTTTTATTTATCTATTATAATAATACATGAGGTCGCTGTCATGAAATTATCCTGATGATGTCATGAGATCCTGTTTTTCAAAAATGAGTAAACATGCCCTAGAAAAGTGTGGCTGGGGTTCTTGATGGGACAGTCTTATAATTGATAAGCAAAGAAAGTATGTAAGTACAAGGAAGAGCAATGCAGGTTTAGGCTGTTATACAACAGTAAACTGGGCTGTACTTTTTATTTTCAGCGAGGAACTTTTCCCAGAATATTTTCAAGGATGACAGGATGGAGGTCGTCATGCATCTAGTGAGAATGTTGCTAAAAATAAATGATGGCAGCTAATCTTGGACCGTGCTCTTCACACTTTTCTTCATCTCTCCTGGTATAGTAAGGAAACTAGGTGCGATCGCTGGAACTGGTGGAGTGCCTCCCATACAAATAAGGTAAGCATTTTTTACTTCCTACTCTGATTTAGAGACCATTAATTAATTGTTGGGTAATTATTGGACACAGATACTTGAAATGTGGCGATTGAAAGTGCAACCTTCTTGCACGGTGCAGGAGTTGGGCGAAATCATCAGGGCACCAAACGGTGGCTATTACGAAGTGCCAACAGATCCTTACAATGAAGTCTTCCCCAACGTGTACATCGGTGATGCGTACGTACAACTCCAAATTAAATAATTCATTATAATTAACCCTCAGATGCAAGTATACCATCTTTTCCACACAAATTTTTTTAGCCAGCTCTTGTCAGAATGACTTCTAATAATAGTAGTTCATTTAATAGATAATTTAATTAACAATTGGTGAGAAATTTGGTTTTCAATGTCATGATCTGCAATATTCTTTATGTTTTGTCATTATTATAAAGTAGCCATATATATGTATTGTAACATTGTGCTGACACCTGATGATGGCTCGAGCCGAAACACATGTCGTGTCCAAATATCAATAATTGATTACTAGTATAATTGAAATAATAAATAAGGTAGAGGGGAGGGTCCCAAAAACTCCAGGATTGCATCAGAGGGTTAATCAAATTACATTGTTACAAATGTGAATACGTATGTGGTGATGATGGGACACGTTCAGCGCGACGGCGTTGTGCACGCAGAAGCTAAAGCGAATGGGTATCACACACGTGGTGAACGCCGCCCAGGGCACCGACAGGGACTACGGCTTCGTCAACACCTCCGGTTCAGTGTATCAACACGTGGGCATCAAGTTCCTCGGCATCCCGGCCATCGACTTGATGTCGTTTCAGTTGGAGCCTTACTTCGAAGACAGCGCGAGATTCATAGATGAAGCTCTGAAAGCCGGGGGTACAATTTGCATTGGTTAATTTACACCTTGGTATATCTAATATAACTTCAATGGACCTTCTTTCAGGCAAGGTACTGGTGCACTGTCGACAGGGTGTTAGTCGATCGGCCACGGTGGTGCTGGCTTACCTGATGATCAAGAGGAACATGACCGCGCAGGAGGCCGTGAGGGTGGTGAGAGCGCAGAGAGAGATCATCCCGAACGATGGCTTCTTGCAGCAACTCTGCAATCTGAACGAGAGGTTGGAATCGCGTCGCAGGATCGCCTTTGGCTACTGATCTTGGTACCATGATGACACCCTGCAACATGCTAGTAAGATGTAAGCCATCGATGTGCCCGTGCGTACAAAATTGCTCGTTCGGTTTATGTAGCCTGCATACTGCACCGAGGATTTAAATTGGATCAGGATAATTACGAGGACATTCGAGGTACAAAGAAATTCTGAGGAATTTTGGGGGAAGTTTTTAATAATTGAAACAAAAATTCCAGGCACCCAAAAAATAAATACATGGCTTCGTTCATCTAATGATTCCAATTTATATATAAATAAAGTACAATTTGAAA
>JAQFZQ010000841.1:0-25493 GCA_034696005.1 Glomeris marginata
TTTTGGTTGAGCTCGACAGCGCTCTTCACAGACCAATTATACGAGACAACCAATGGTAGGCTCATGAAATTGGTCAAATTTCCCCTGTTTTATGCAGGCGCCAATGCAGTGTAGCTGTATGGCGTCCCACCCGAAGTGCAGCATTCTGCCATTGGTGGCGCTGCCTGAAAACGCGCCCGGTCCCTATAGTTGGGCCAACTTGAGAAGAAGCTAGTAGCTCCACCCTCATTAGGGTTTAAAAACGGGCTATGCTCAAATAAAGGGGTGGTCAGAGGTTACATGGATACATCCTGCACCTGTTTTCACATTAGCTATAAACTCTACCACCCCTCCAGTTGGGCCTAGCTCATTTACACACAGATTATGAGGGCGGAGCTACGAGTTTCTTTCGCGAATTGTACCAACTATAGGGTTTAAATCATCTGTGTATCTTTAATATGGGTCATCAACTCTTATTCGTAGAAGATGACATTGGCCATTAAGATAAGCTGGAACCATTGACAAAATGCCAAATCTTATTAGAAGTAAATGCACACTAATCACTCCAGTCTTGGCATAGGATTAACGAAAAACGACTCTGATGTTTATATCTTAGTCTGGTCACGATTACAGACTTGGTATAATGTCTTTTGGCAGAAATTGCTGCATCAGGGCAACATTATTATCATTGGTCTAGGCATCATGTACTCAATACAATGTTGTTTGTGACGCAGCAAATGCCAAATGCCTCTGTTTTTTTTTTTTCGTTTTAATTCCCAAACAATATTTTAAATTGTTTCCTTAAATCCATAAATCTAAATCCGTAAATTCAAACATGGCAACTATATACTTGAATAATTAACTTTAGTGGCTGAAATAACCATCATGGCATGGGCAAGAAATACAATATACCCTACACAGAAATCTTAAGGAATTACTAAATTGTAAAAATTTGCTAAGTCTTAGAAATGGCAAGAACTTGATGAAAATCAAGCAAATATTTATAATTAAACAGAAATAATTACACTTTAAAAGAGAATCAGTCTTTCTAATAATTTAAAAATATAGCTAATATTAATTATACTTATTACTTGATATACTTGAAGTAAAATGAAGTAGTAAAGATAAGAATTCTCTACAAAGCACCTGCCATGTTAAAATGCCTAAAGAACCGTAAGAATGAAGTTATTATAAAGTTACTTCTCAAGACCCTTCTAACAAATTGATATTTGTTCCTCTGTAGTAGGTATACCTTATATTACAACACTTCCAATAATTTCTAATATTTAAGTGACATCGGAATTGATGGCTGGATAAAAAGTAAATTTAGAAGCAGCAAGAGTAAGATACACTATAATCCATCTTATAATTTAATTCAATGGGCTGGAAAGGGGCCTTAAATACCTTGAAGTTTTAAAAATGAAATGAAAGCTTACCAGTAATAAATAGATGTAGCAAGTGATGATGGGAAAATGAATGAAAATAGAGGATACAGGTATTCGTCACGACACGTGGACTTCTCACGCGGATCACCGTTAAGAAATGAGTATCACGTAGGCGTATCGTCTTTTCTAGTCCGTGAGAACACCTCTGGCCTGACAATCGTTGGGTCATCGATGAAATCAAGGCTCTCTATAATGCTCTGGAAGGACAGGAATTCGTTCTCGTGAGTCACCAGAGTAGCCTCCGAAGTGGAAGCTTCCGAGTCACTGACTTCTAGCAACGACTCCACTTCGGTGGTGACCGTACTGTAGTCTGAAGAGCACCCTGAAAGCTCTCCCAACGACTCTGGAGCTTCTTCTGGTAGATTCTGGCTCTTGGAAAACCTCGAAGACATTTGCTGCTGCTGCTGCTGCTGCTGCTGCTGCAGAAGTGGCGAAGACGCATCTGCATCCGCGTCGCATTCACCGATATCCGGAGTCTCCACTTGGATGTACAAAGATGTTGGCGTGGCTGGCATAGTGAAGTTGGAAGGCGATGTGGGTGTTGGGGGTGACTCGTCACCACGGTGGGACCTGGAAGGGTCCAAGGAATACCGGAGAGTCACGCGTTTCTTAACGCGTTGTCCCAGGTCGGAGAAGCCGCGGTGCATCGGACGATCTAAGTTCTTGAGGACCGGGGTGTTGGGTTCACTGGATTGTTTGTCCACTAGGATGGGTTTGGGTGACGGTCTAGGAGAGGGAGGACCTGGTCCAATTCCAGATGAAAGTGGAGGTAGAGTGAGGGAAGGGAGTACGGGCATCACCGACGTGGTGTAGCAGGCGGAGGATGATGGCGTTACGGGGAAAGTGTAAACTGATGGAACGGATGCGGGTGCTGGAGATGGAATGAAAGAAGAATGTGCGCATGGGATGGTTAATGTTTCGGTACCGGTGACGAACGTCATTGGAATAGATGTGGTTGTTTGGGCAAGTGGAAGAGATTGCAGCCTTTTGCGGTCTTCCAGGTACATTTCCATTAGTTGGTCAAGTTTGGTTTCGATGTCTTCAACCTAATGTCATTGGTTAAGATATATTCCAGTTAATCTATCTATACCTTGCGCAAGGGTAAGAAGGGAACAACAGGGTCTATGGAGGGAGGGGCGAACGGCCACCACACCAATGGGAGCGGCGAGTAACTACGCTACCTCAAACCCGCTCACTCCCTTCTCAATAAGGACACGCCCACAAGCCGACCACCTCTCGATTGCCAGCCAATGGCATGCGGGTGGTTTGGCAAAGGTTGTCCCTCACTCCATAGACCCTGTTGTTCCCTTCTTGCCCTTGCGCAAGGTATATATGCCCATTACCTGCCTCAAATGTAATACAGTGAACCTCGCTTACAGACAACTCGAAGGGACCGGGGGTTTTGGTTTCCCATAGCCGAAGTTTCTTGTAGAAGAATCTCTCTCTTAAGAAAGTTTATATAAGAGATGCATATGATGGCAATGTTTATTTGTTATTTGTTGAATGCCACATATGCCACCTTAACCCTTCAGTTGACAATATCAGGGGTAGAAAAACCGGTTTCATGGGGGAAATCAGTTGCTAGTAACAGAAGTTTCCTATATCCAAGTTTACTGAAGGCGAGGTAATATTTTGCATTGAAAACACTATCCTGATGGTGGGACCTTGGAGTTTGCTGACAATAGATGATGTTTGCCAATATCCGAGTTGATTATAAGCGAGGTTCACTGTACAATTATTTTCAGTAAAAGGTATTTAGGGGTCACAATAATAAATAACAACAAACTAAAATGAAATAAATAAAAGTGAGCTTTACGAAAGTCAATTTCGGCTTTCATGATTAAAGATACATTTAACAGCCTTGGGGATAAAACATCATTTGATATACGTATCATGGCAATTAAAAAAGACAGAAGAGAGTCTTATCAAATATAGGAACAAGTAAACAAGTTAAGAAATGTAAGGAAATAAGAAGTATTGAACATAATTAAATGAATCTCACTTGTCGCTCCACTTTGACTATTCGAGAAGCGAGACTGAGTTTCGATTCGTAGACATCCCTTGCCTTGGAGCCTTGTTTACCCAAAATCTGATCCAGCCTAAAACACCAATTATGAGCATGCATGCATACGTAAACCAAATTCAAATATCGATTAGAGTTAGCATTAGCAACCTATTCTGCATATTCTTGACACGACCGAGAAGATCAACATGACCTGCCGAATACTGCTCTATCACATCTTTAACATCATACGGCTTTAGAGCTTCTTTGAACTTTTTCCTAGCCACGAAATATTTAATCTGGAAAATAAAAGAAGAAAACAATACTTTGTTACAAAAATAAAATATTTATCACAACATTCTGAAACTTTAAAGTTATGCGTTACCTTTCGAAGAGCCCTGATGGCAACTTTGTGCTGCTCCGTGAGATGTAGGTATTTGGGTTCTTCGTCTTCATCTAAATTCAGACAAAATATCCTGCATTACACACTGAAAAACTAATCTACATATGTATGTACATAGATCACAATTGTGCTGAACAATTATGAAAAATGAGTGCAAAATAAAAGATTTAGTCGCGGCATATGAAATTTGTACGTGTGATTTCAATTTATTAGTGACATACAACTATAGTTTGTCCAAACATAACATTGTTGCTGCCAATCATGACGACAGTGCTGCTTTCCTGGCAAACGGCCAATGGAAACAGAATGCCACACCCACCAGCGAGCCGGTGAACAACGCTATTGGTCGAGCGTTGCTTACGAAATGATTGACCAACGCAATCTTGAACTTGCACACACTATAGTTTCAGGAAACACTTAATTAGTAAATGGAGCCGTTTTAAGACATTCATATTGTTAGTAGCTAAGGTGAAAAAGCAAGTTTGCATACAAGCAAATAATTGTTTAGCAGGCAGTCGACGCGGAGCGAAGATGCTGGCAAACAAATTAATGAATAATGCAGAGTGTTGAATTGAAATTGTGCTCGAGTGGGATATATATTTATAAATTGATATTTGTTTTTTTCGAAATTACGGAGCACACCTTTCGTAGGTGCAAATCTCTCCCTATTTCCATGGGTGGAGCTCGTGGATGATTCTCGGTGTAGTAGACCGCACCACGTGGACGACACATTGTCTGCTGTTTGGCTATCAGCTAAATATTGTTTTCCATCCACACAGATATTAGTTAGAAGGAAAAGAATCCATATGGCATTTGCCAATTAAAAAAATTATGCATTAATTAGCTAAATAATTAATAATGGAGAAATGGAGTTAAATTACTTCTACTGCATTTTTCGAACTATAACTCCGTTTTGTGCAATATCCATTGTTTGCAATGTCCCATGCAACTCATTATTACTAAACAGTTGGGCTTAATATCATAATAAATACATTTTAAAAGAAATAAGTACGATTTTTCACAATTGAGATAGCTATAGTAGGGTCACCTAGGGAAGAAGCTTAGCTCCTCCCTCAGTAGGAAGGATGTAAAAAGGGACTAGGCCCAAATAAAGGGGTGGTAGAGTTTGTAGCACGTGCAACAGGTGCAAACTATAATTTCCAAACACTATAACCCCTTTATTTCGGCCTAGTCCATTTTTAAATCCTTCCTACTGAGGGAGGAGCCAAGAGTTTCTTATCATGTTGGCCCAACTATAGAACTAAAAAATAGCGGTGTAAAATAATACTCATTTATCCTGGTGTGCACCAACATATTTTCACACCCATTTGGGTCTTTGAAATTACAGATTGTAATAAATAAAAATTAAAATACTCGTATAACTCCAAAATCTGAAATATGGAGATTTTAAACAGTACATGCATGGTAATAATATTCTGTTTTACTTCCTGAATGTGACTAAAGTATTGATCAACTCCCAATGAAATTGGTTTATTTAGTGACTGTATCATGCCAGTTCACCTATAAATAAATGGATTGAAGGTATTGAAATGGAAAAGTAGCAAGTTGGGAAAACGAAAAACTTATTGGAATTTGATTGTCATTTGACATAGCTAGGCTTCATTGCAGTCCTGGGAGTAACACCATCTGTTGTGAGATTATCAAGAGCTCTCCAAAAGCTTGACAACAACGAGAGAGACAATTCAGACACGAATACTAACACCCCTGGGAACAGATGGATTACTTTATACCTAGCCGAATATCATATACAATATTTCCACACTTTAAAGTTTTCCTCCAAAAGTTTTCTATTTTGTGCAATAGCAATTTGTGGTTACCAACTCATAATGTTCATAATATCATCCAACATTAATTAAGCACGTACATTCTAATTATTATACATAAAAGTAATTGAGTTAAGAGTGATTCCAAGTTGTAGTTAATCTGATTAAAAATAATCCCCGATTTAAATTAAACCCAGTTTAAAGTTGTAACTGCTCTAGATTTTTGTCTATACAATGCAAATTTCCAATTGGAGAAATGAATTCAAATCAGTAACAGTAGTTGCACTATTCCATATACTAATCACTCTGGAATATGGGCACATAATATGAAGACTAAACAAGAGAGAAAAATCTTAATGTCCTAACTAAATTCAGCAGAACTCATTTTAATCTGCCATTTGTAAAATATGTATAGGTCTTAAATATAATGAAGCCCTAAGCAATATAGGTTATAAAGCTTGAATGCATAAGCTAAGCATTGAATACATTTCTGCTTTGTGTTTAGACAGGTTAACACAGCTCAGTGGTGCAGCAATTGCCTGGGTTAGCCTTAAGGCTGTGAACAAATGAATAATTCATGAAGCAACTGCTTGATAAAGTTTTGATAAGAGTTCCTGCAAGGTTTATTAGGCCAGAATTGTTATATTCATATAGAGCAGCACCAGAGAAGAGCAGAAAATGAATGTTCCAAATGGGACAAAATAAGGATTAAGTAATGAGAAATGACTGAATAAGTTGAATTGTAATCGATTATGATGTACTGACCGTCGGAATTCCTTTTGGTGAGTGAATTCTCAGAGTTCTCTTTGGCCACTGAATCTTGACTAACACTGCAGTTCAGTCTGGGAGTTGTGGTGTTGATGTTTTCAGCAGAAACGTTCACTTCTGTTAGTCTATTTCTGACTAGAGGTGAATGTGTAGATGACTGTTTGTAGCGTTTGATGGTCGGAAGTCGACTGACGAATGATGCATTGTGCTTGAACCTGGTGCCATTCAAGTAACAGCATAGTGTAAAAAAAAAGAAAAAATCAGCAATCAGCAACATTGGATTTATTTATTCAAAGTGTGTGCAGCATTCAAAATGTATTTACATTTAAACTGCTATTATATAACTAGACAAAATATGGTTTGTTGATCTTACTTAATGTTTCTCAACATTTCAAGGCGTTTTAAAATTGTTACACAAGATTTTATAGCTGCTAGTGACTCACTGTTTTCACAGTCCAAGAATCTACAACCCCTTAAAAGTTGGTAACATTTTCAATTACATAACACAATCACACGAGGATATTTGTGCATTTATTCATTAATTTATTTATTTATTTGCTTACTTATTAACTTATTTGTTTGCTTATTTATTTATTTATTTGCAAAAAACAACACATAATACTACACAGAAAAGTTATTTGTAATATGAAATATCAATGTTTTGGGTAGATCTAGTTGTAAAACCTGTTGTATGTAAGTAATAAGGCAATGATAATCAAAATCATAGGAAAAATGTTTGCAACATTAACCTGAAATAACTTTGGATAATGAGGTTATTGAAAGAAATGCTGACAGGTACCCCCTAGGGAGATGTTGCTCTATTCAGCTGCATATAAACACACTGTAATTGGATGCAACATGATCATTAATTATAAGATCTCGTTGGGAGCTGTCACAACAGGTAAAAACAGAAAGTTTTGTTGTTGTTCCCAGAACGCAATCAATACTCAGTGAAATAAATTTAGGATCATGAAGCAGTGAAAACTAATGTCTAAATCAGAAGTGGTCAATGGAATTATATAAAAGTTTAAATTTTTGTTATCTAGAATAATTTTTATTATTGAGGTACAACTTTAAACACTGCCCTTTCATAACACAAATAAGTTTTCTGTGCACAAGTGCTTTGTAAATAAATGCACAAATATCCTGAAGTGATTGCAATGACAGAAAACACAAACATTTTTTGCAGGGGACATAGGTATATAGCAAAAATAAACATTCTTGATTGGTTGATTGCATGTCAAAATGTAATCAATAATTACATATGTAACATTGCATGTAACAGAACCACAAAGTGATTCTTCAACACCTTAACATGTCAATCAATATCCACAACAAAAATTTTCAACAAACCAGAATTGTGACTAATTACTTAATTAACCCAACATCACAGTCAATATAAAATTTCTAACAGAAATGATTGTGGAATATTTTCAGAATAATGAACAGAATAAATGCAGAATTATCTCTAAAATTTCAAATCATGCCATTTTACAGTAATTTTATTAAACTTTTCTAAACTTTTCTAAACTATCATTTACTTTATAACCAAACTTTTCTGGAAAGGTGACCCCTTTAATATCAGCTAAAACAGTTCAAATTTAGCAACAATTTATTAGTGACATTGTCTAATTTCCAAATTGTACTAATGGCAGTAGGCTTATATTTTCAGCAAACAAATACAAATCATCCAGTAGAAAAAAACATTTAAATACCTCCAAAGATATTCATATCTATTCATATCTATATTGCATATATTCTGCTCAAATTCCTAAATTTCCAATCCCCAATCATTTCATACAACTGCAATATTAAATTACATATAAAATATAGGATACATTCAAATGCAATTCCCCACATAGACTTATTTTCTTATCTTACAAAAACAATGCACTGATTTAAAGATATTGTGATATTTTCCCACAGGTATATTTTTAAGAATCTCATACTTATTTTTTAGGGAAAAAAATCCTTATTTTCCCCAAATAATAAGGAATTTAGAACAGTATAGGTTGCTGCCCACTAAAACTTTAAATATCTCTCCTGGTTTTAGTACCAATAAACTATTACATCCGTTGGTTTCTGTGTAAAGGGCAGTTTTATGTGGTGCACATGTTTTATTTCATATATATGTTGATGCAGGCCTACATCATTTTGTTTGGCCATAAATGGCGTTTTGAAATTGGAAACCTGTTGCAGTACATGGAAATGTGCGTTTGTAGCATGTAACCATATTGTATAGCTTACTGCATGTGGGAAAAACATGTTTTATGGTATCCCTTTGAATGTGTTCGAAATCTAAAATGGGTACATACAGTATATAACATGTGGTTTTTGTATTGAATTCAATGTGGGAACTATACATACTGTACATATAAAGGCAACATGACATAGCTTCATATACCAAGAGTGCTTCTACATAGTATATGTAAATGGGTTGCAATATCGAGGTGCAAGTATAATACATAAATAGAGTATATGTAAACGTTTGATAAGAATAGAATTTGTGCAAATATATATAGGAATATATAGAAAATTTCTGGGAAGATTTGTGAATATTAAATTCGTACCTTCGATTTTTGACTAGTGGAACTTGCGAGCCTCGCTTTTTATCGCAACTACAAATAGTGACATTAGAATTAAACAGAAAGAAAACAATATACAAATTTTAACTGTGAATATAGTCAACATTATTGTGCAGCATAAATAATAGGGCTTATACTAAACAAAATAGCCATATTAAAAGATAACTGAAACCCTTAGAATTTCATTTAAAGGTTATGTGAATGTAAACCATTAAAATAACATTACATAAGAAAACATTATAAGTCACAGACTGTATTATTACAATTGCAGCAAATGAAACAGCTGATTATATTATTACAATTGCAGCAAATGAAACGGCTGATTATATTATTACAATTGCAGCAAATGAAACAGCTGATTATATTATTACAATTGCAGCATATAAAACAGCTGATTATAACATTCCAATTGCAGAAAATAATACAGTTGGTTTTGTTATTAAAATTGCTGTAAATAATAAATTTGAAATAAATGTACTTCAATGAAGTTTTTCAAAACTTAGTTTGGAAACAATTTATCTAAATTAAACAATAAACTGCTCTTATTCCAATTAAGGATCATGTACATATAATTTTAGTTATAAACACTGCGTTGAATCTATTCAAATGTATAATGGGAAATTATGCATGACAGAAAATTCTACAGGTATGCAAGCTGATTATAATAATTATTAGAATAGTTATAAAATATTGTTGATGGGCTTTTGTATCGAGATGATTTTTTGTATGGAAAATATTGTTATACCCCAGTTGGTAGTATACTGTAATTAAAATAAATAACTTAGGTTTACAGATGTTACTGTTTATACAGTAGCAGTAACAGTTTAAAAATAACACCCTATACCTTTAGTAAACACATGCTTAAAGCAACATTGCTATATAACCCTTATAAAAGCACAGGGTTCGTAAAAAAGGAATAATTTTTAATATGGTTATCCAGAAAAACAAAAAGCAAATGAAACTATTGCAAAGATGTTCAATACCTTAACATTGGAGTTTAAAATAGGGCTATTGCTGAGAAAAGCTGGAATTTTTGCCAAATAAAATGTGTGAATATCGATTAAAAAGCATATGTAAGTATGTTCCTTTTTACTTGCCCTCTAGTTGCCTGCTAAATTTGAACTTGCATTTATTTGTTGGTGCAGAAATAAGATTTGGGTTGAGAATTTTTCATAGCACTCGTCTTCAAAATGCATACATTTAGCCATTCATGCATAAATACTTGCAACAATTAATTCAAGTCCATGTCTCCGACAATATAAGCTATTGCAAACAAATTCAACAGTGTGCAAGATTTCCCGGGCATATAAATAATTCAAATCTATCCCAAAGAAAGAAGATGAAAACCCTACAATAAATTCCCTTTTAACATATGACATTCTCATATTCTGCCTACAGACATTGCTGCCTAATAAAAAACATGCTATTTAATGTAATTACACCTACTAGAGTTACTTGGATACTTTAAACTTTTCTATAATATTTATTAGTGGAAATAAAATCAATAAATAAAGCGTTATGAACATCATATATTTTTGGCGGCCATTTTGTCACATGCTCAATTAAACAAGTTGGCTAATTTTTGTCATAAAACTTATTTATATGTTAAAATATGTTACATAAGTAATTTAGCCAGCAATTTACCAAGTAAAATAATATGCAAAAATACCTAACAAGTGAATATGGGATCATCCATAAATGACATCACACATAATGCATCTAATTTAATTCAAAAAACTAATAAAACTGTGATAAAACAAATCTAATAAATGTAAATAGATAATTATTAGTAACTTTAAATCTATTTACAGTACACATTCAAAAGAAATTTGTGTCATCAAAATAGAATATGAAAATTTGACAAATTTATTTGGCAATAATGTAAAATGGAAATAAAAATTCGTGACCTTATTAATGGATTGTCCCTTAGTGTACAAAGAATTGTTGCATGCATATAGTGTGTAAATTAATAAATTGGGATGCTGGAAATTTGAGAAATTACAAGTACATATACAACAAATAAGTAACTTGTATATAGAGAAATGGGAATGTGTTGGAAATGAAAGTATACATTAAAATAAAGTAGTTTACGCTTGTATACTTACAGTAAACTACCAGACGAAGTTGTTGCATCCTTCTCCAATTTTTCTTTCCTTCACACAAGGGAAAGACATGGAGAAAATGGCAGGCAGGAGAAACAACAGCAAATATATAGGATAGAGAGAAATAGAGAGACAGACAAAAGAGAAAGAAGTGACACAACAATAATCCAACAAACAATTATTGCACACACCAAATTCAGTCCCAAATTGCATCACGTATACTCTTAATTAATATGAAACGTGTAAGAAGGCCATTATCCCAATTACATATCAGTCTAATGAGTCATTATAGTAATTGCACAACATCATTTGATATTATATCACCTTTTGCAGCATTATTTAATTTCAAATTGTGAATTTCGGACTGAATTTATATCCCATAATGCTTCTGCAATAAAGCATTCATTTTTCTGTGTCTGGAGAAAATACAACATCCGGACATAACATCATATTCAACACCATAATCAACACCTGGCAATTCAGTACAAATACAGGAAAAAAAAAGGCAAGAAATATAGGAAAAATACTGGCAAATGTCAATTTTTAAAATTCAAAATCCAAAATATTAAAATTCAAAAACGTGCCATGTGCTTTACAATATTACAAGTCTCAAAATGTCTTATACACATCACAAAGGACCTGTGTATATTGCAAAAATAGGACAATGCATGCAATAAAATCCAATCTGACAACAATTAATTTCACTCAAAAACATCATGCCAAAAAATCTGTGTATTGTTCTGTTTCAAATTTTCTACATTGAAATCAGTTTCTATGCATGAAGAAAGAACCAAAATTCATCTTTAATTCAAATCAAAATAAATTTTTAAACAGAAATAGAATTCTTATAATTCACTGTTTCTGCAAAATAATGCAACAACTTATAAACAAATTTGTCAAGAGTCTCAAATACTTTTATAGACAAATTATAATTATACAATGGTTTTTACCAGTCTTTCTTTTTAAGTAAAAACATTTAGATAATTATAAGCTAATGTACATATAACCATGTATAACTATATATAGTAGTTACGGACCTAAACAAGAAACAAAAATGTTGTATGTGGAGAAAATAGACTGAAATGTTATATATAATTCAAAAATACTTGAGCAAAAAAAGAGGGATTTGAGAGATATGTCTATAATCCTGTCACATTATTTGTAATGATATAAGGTTCAAAGAGAAAAGGGCACATGGAGAAAAGAAAGCAACAAAATGGCAAAATAACATGAAATTTCAGTATAGACAAAAATATTGAAAACGAAATTGTAAAGTAGCCTATATGTGAAATCAAAAAGGGTCTCTGTATTACAGCAGCCATTACTGTGTATACCTATACACTACTGCAAACATTAATCCCTCATGACGCAAATATAACATGGGACTAGATGCAACAATATATTGTGAAGTAATAATTGCATTAAAATATTATTTTTAATGCCAATCATATAAATACTACTGCAAACGTGGTTTAAATGTTACCTCGATAGCTAGTAAAAAATATATAGTATATTGAAAGTATTAAGACTTACGAGGGAGGACTTGGCACTGGAATTTGATGTATCTTCCAAGTAGCAATAGACATGGAGTTTTCATCAGCTGCATAACACCTCCATAAAGATTGGATCAAAGTAGCTGCTGGTTGTCTTCTCCGTATCATATGTTTTTGCCTTTGCTGTTGTTGCACCTTTAGGGCAAAACCAGAGCCCAGAATTCCCTGCAAAATATACAAATTAATTCATTCAGCACAATGTTGTATAAACAGAATTAAACATGGGAATGAAAGGAAAAATGCAGCTGAAATTTCATCGACAAACAACATTTAACATTTTATGCTGCAAAATAAAAAATAAAAAGTAATGGTTGTAATGTATATATCTAGATTTATATGCCATAAAGGGAAACTAAGTTATGCCCCGAACACAAAAAGATCTGCTATTTGCATGCATTGCCAAAATATGCTTTACAAATTTTGATTATCCTCACAACAAGGATCAACAGTTTGCACTACCTAAAAACATGCTTTAGAAACATTAATTATGTATGTTCAAAACTAAGAGGATCTGCTATTGGTATTACCTAAGTATATGCTTCAAAAACATTAATTACACTCGCAACAGGAGTAATATGCTTCAAAACCATAAAAGTTGTTCAAAACAAAAAGTAATCTGCTGCACAGGCTTCCTAAATGTTTTTAAAACCTTGATTAAGCTCAAAACAAAAACAATCTGCTGGTCACACCCCCTAAATATGCTCTAAAACACTTAATTATGCTCACAGTTTAGTAGGAGTTCCATGCTAAAAAGTTACTCAATTCTGTGTGCTAACACATTTGCAGAATTGGAGGAATAAATAAAACTGTTTCCCCCCACATATTTGTGATAGGTGTCAGTCTCTTTAATGTTGTAATAACTTAGTGTCATTTCACCTTTAAGTCATATTGAGGGCAAAGTCATCGACTAAAGCCATTAAAACGAAAAAGCACATGTGACCATTAATATTGAACAGAGTTAGTTTTGTAAGGTCCCAATGCCACTCAAACCAGCACAGACGCCATTTTGTATACATTGAAACAATTGGCACCTTGAAGATTTTGCAAAAAAATTATTTGTATAGAGCTATTTCAAGTAAAAGTGAAGAAATTCTACGCAGATTTCTGCAGATATGACGCATATGTACTGTGACCTCATTTACTTACAGTATTAAAACTATCCCGTCGGCATTGACGTCACTAAATCTATACGAGGGAAAAAATGGAGCTGACGTCATAGTCGGGTTAATAAACAGTAGGCTTAGCTGATCAATTTAGCAAATAATTCGCCGAAAATATCAAATGTTTACATTATGAAAAGAGAAAATGTTCCAGTATTCTAACAACTTTCTTTACTATTGAATCCAATATTTTATACGTTCATATCTAAAATTTTCCAGGAAACTTTTCAAATTTATGTACTGCAAAATATTGAGTTATAATTGAAATTTCCAAGGCAATTAATTGCACACGTGAAACTAAATAAGCAGAATGTTTCTCATACCATTAATTCAAAATTTATAACACTAGTCTGTCAACATTGAATATTTACAGAACATATAATTAAATTACTAAAATTTGCACCGACTTTAAACGCTTCAATGCCAAAATACATTAATTTTCCTGCAACAAACATTTGAAAACAATTGTAATTAACTTCATAGTAAAAATTTTTAAAAATCTAATTACCGTGTAATTTGAATTGTTGTTTACTGGATGAGATCATTCTGCAGTTGAAGGCAATCATATTAAATACATTAAGACAATCAAATGATTTATTGCATGACCGAACTGCGCAGGAAGCAATTAAACATTTTGCAATTAAGTTGTATTTTCGCAAAACTTGTTCTTAATAAGTACATACATATATAACATTTAAAAAAAATCATGAAAACCAGCTGCACAAGATGAATAATATCTCAACTCCCAAATTGAAATATTACATGTCATAAATGATATTTGGCTGTAAACCAAGAAGAAAGTTCAGTGAAGTGTTATGAAAGATGGTTTCATGCCATTATGATTGTACTTTCTCAAATATATAAAAATGTAGTAGAATGAAAGATTGCATAAACCATAAAATGGAGGGAAAAAAGACATTATGGTTGTATGTTGGGGACTATGTAGTTCTGAATTGCATTTCTATTAAACGAGCACTTACTTTAACAGCATGACCATTATCATCAAATAAATTGATGTTAGATTTCACTAAAATCAAGAAACAAGCTCCTCCTAGAAGCAAATCTCTATTTTATCATCCATTTGGCATTAATATTATGTGCAAATTGCAGAAAAAATCTCTTATACAATGAAACCCGTGAACTTCATCACCTTTACATGCTCACCACCTGACAAAGTTGACCACTGTATTCACAAGTTTCCTGGCGCTAGTTCTCAGAAGTGTCGTGTGGTGGCACATGCAATTGTTGCTATAGCAACGCAGCACCGCAATGGCTGCAGCAGCACTAAAAGCAATGCTAAAAGGCATGCTCTGACCACAGCGCCACCACACGTAAAAACCCATGAAACACACCAGAAAACTTGTGGATAAGAAATGGGACAAATAAAATTACTGTCTTAACAATTTCTGTCCTGTAATTTGACACCATGATAAGAGAGATAAGGAATAACCCCCACGCAAGAATATATTTGCAATTATGGTCATAGGGGTATTTTGTGACGTCATCGGCCAATTGACTTCATGGTGGCTGCCGAAATTTCCTCGGATTGGCGTTTATTAACCCAGCACAGTACTACTGCATAATTTTAATTCTGGCTGTCATTATCTGTGTAATTATTGCAAACTAGTATAGTACAGTGCCCTACATTCTTTTCTATATGTATTTTAAAATATGTTGACCACCTGTTAAATTTGATCAATTTTTTGGAACCGCGAGTGGTCAACATACACAAGTTTCACTTGTATAACATTTGAAGCAAGTCATGCTGTTTATGAATGACTTGACACAGCTAAACTGACATATAATGTGCGATGACACAACAAACAGATCCTTCCTAAACATTCGTATATGTAGTTCATCAATCATCATTTATTGAGGTACATATACAGTGTTGCTATTTTCCCCATTTTCATCCAGTTATTACCAGGGGCTATCTATAAATTACGTTAGCAGAATATAAGGATCAGTCCCTCTTCAACTCCACTATATGTGACATCATCAGCAATAATGAAGTCAGTGAAGTAGAAACGACTACCCCAACCAGGAAGTTTACCATCGTTTAGACCAGGAAGTCTGGGCAATAAAAGACCTAGTCCTACACATTAGACTAGACATTTCTTCTGAATGATGTTTACTAGTGTTGGTTGCAATTTATTTCTCGTTTTGGGACAACCCTACATTACTATTACTACTACTACCAAGTGCTACTACACAATAAAAGATATATTAGTAATTTGAATCAATATACTACAAGTCAATATATAAAACGCATGGAGTGTCAGGAATATTAAGTTATTCGACACCCTGAAATTGAATGGTTCTGTTATTAGGCCATAAAGGTTAACAAAGTGTAATTTTAAACCTACTGACAAACTTTTGCTGAAAAACAGACTTCTATATAGTGTGATCCACCAAAGAAGACATCTGAAGGTCAAGATTTAAATGTAAAGGTCAAAAGTATAATATTGTGATATCAACAGACATCCCTGTGGATTAGATTATCAGCTCCTCCCACTGGGTGGAGTCCTCTAACTTATTTATAACAAGTATAAGGGCAAGTTCCTTCAGAAGTCTGTGATTTAACAGCCAGCAGAAGGCTTAGAATTTGCAAAAAATCTGATCAGAAAGAACAGCTGTACCTAAAAAATATTGTTCCCTTGGTTTCCATGACAATCGCAATTTCCTGAAGACCCAGCATGATGTGGTAAGATTACATCACCACCACCCCTTAACCAATATGTCCCCCCCAACAGCATGCAAGTGAATCCTCACAACATTACCAGTACCTCATTAGATTTGTTGTTAAACAGAAAACAATGAGATTAATGAATTTGTGCATCGAAGGAACATCAAGTGCACAATTGTGTGCAATTTCAATTTTAAAAAATGCACGAATTTCCGCTTAAATAATCTTCACAAGATTTTTCACGGCAGCAATTTGGAAAATGCTTCGATGAACAGCACAAACAAATGCAATTAATCACGGGACATAAGTTGTGAATGGATAGATAGATAACCAACTTACAGCAGGCAGAGCAAATAGGGAAATGCCTAGAAGAGAACAAAATGAAGCGATGAATTTCCCTTGCCAAGTTACTGGAACAACATCACCATAACCCACAGTGCACAGTGTGATCTGAAAAGAAACAAATCAATAGATATTAAGGAGAGAAAGAGAAAGGAAGGAAGAAAAAATCAGATAAGTAGTTTCAGGCAATTAAGTACATGTAGATTTTTCCTTCGATGACAACAGCAGATGTGCAGCAATTTGATTGAATTTGCAAACATTACAAGGCTCAGCTTTAAGTTCCTTATATATACTGACTTCTGCCCCATAGGCAAGAAAAACACAGCATTCCACTTTGCAATCCAATATGCAAATTGACTTTAGGATATCGCATTTGCAATATATGTGTATAGGCAAGTGTCGTGCTGCGAATGGTAATTCAAATAAAGTAATAAAACATACATTTACATTTCCAGGAAGATGGAACTTTACAATTGATCTAACTAATTGAATGCCGTTTCACTACTTTTAATCCAAAAAAATTAATATACTGAAGTGTGACATGAGAACACAAAACTTTCATTGGGAAGAATGGTTCACAACAGTCCTCATGCCTATTGCCCTTGTGAACCAATAATCCGTGCCAATAATAATGTGGGAATAGTTGGTAAACAAAGTCATGAACACTATAATTATGGATGCAAAGGACTTCGGAGTTGGAACCGATTTAAAATCAGGTTGCTGTATATTTGGGAAAAATATATTGTGTATCAATGTTTGAACTGACAAGGTTTTGCAACATATCGTACCCTGAAAAAATGAGCATTTGATTGCCACTAATTTAGGAACATTGTCTGAAAATTTGAGGCCATTTGAAGCATTATTGCCACAGATGTGAATTATTTAGTTTCAAATCTGTGGAGTGTACCGAGTAGCATATTGTGAGATATGTAGACTGGAGCGCCATTGATAAGCTCTGCCATTGGCTGAAACTGCAGGGGCGCTTGGCCTCATTGGCTGAAAATTCAAATTTTTGATAAAACTGGACACTGCGGCACCAGCGCGGTGACACCGTCCTTCCATGACGCCCTCTTTAACTACTCGTAACTTTTTTTAACAATTTTTAAAACAACAATTTTGTTCGCGCCAATCGTTTTATTGGCATCAATTCTATAGAATTACACACTTTCCAGGGTATGTTACAAAACCTTGTCAGTTCACCTTTAAATCAATTTCTATTTTGCATACTATCAAAATGCAACATGCGAGTTGCCAAGACATCAAACTGCATGACTTTTCAGATCCGAATTAATGTTATTGCATTCTTGGTTTTCATTGTCAATTACCGTTAAATAATTCAGAAGCAAGTGAGGTTTGGTAAAGTTTTATAGGGTATGTTGACGAGAAAACAGCAGGCAATATCTGATGGCAGTGCGGTCGACACAATGTCACAGAGCAAATAAGCTGGGTAAGAAAGGATGGAAATGGCCTGCTAGTAGATGGCAACGGATCAATGTGTGGAAAAAACAAACAAAAAAGAGATGAAATACGATTGTGACGATCAACGATGTCGTTGAAAAGCGAATATTCCAGTCAATAAAAGATGCTATCTTACATACCACTCACTATCTTACATCCTGTTCTGTATACACTATTTTTCGATCTCCACTTTTGAAAAGATGATGATTAATTTGCAAGTTTCAAAAAGTTTGCAGCCAACATTCTAAATCAAAGTTAATGTAGTACTTTTCCTCTTTAAAGAAACGATATTCACAATAGCTCAAGAAGAAATTTATGGGCATGAATATAATAGGCAAGACTGTCATGACAGCTCAGATATCTATTCAAATAACTCATTTAAATCTGTTGTGGTTCAATATTTTACGTAAGTTATATCCATATTAATGAAACATTGGCTGAATATATTTGGCATTAAAAGGTAGACCAAAGTTATACCAAAAATCTCACAATTGCTTCAGACAGCTTTGTATGTCACAGTGTCACTAACTTTCAATTCAAAGTTTCAGTATTTTCAAGGTTATTTATAACTTTTTCCAGGACACAAAATATATAAAGTGAAAGATAGTTACATAACAAACCACATCAATCCCTTAAAAACTGATGAAAAGGTGAAATGAACTATCCAATTTAAAGTGTAATCATGCTTAATTGGTATTAATAAATTTGTTCCAAGCAAATTAGAAGAGGAACACTGAAATCTATATTTGAAATTGTGTAAAGTGTCAAGACTGATACATTCTCCAAGATTGAGAGAAAAACCCAGTATATTTCCAAGATTTCAAGGACAACAAAAATTCTAATATAATTCCAGTATCAGTAGACACCCTGTATAAACAGTGGGACTAATTTATAAAGAACAGTAAAAGGCAGTTATTTACATTCTTATAATGAATTTCACTATAATAGACATTCAGTTATATGACAGAAATAATTCCAACCCATGTGCTGATTAACTTATGTGCTACAACAAACCATTTCCTTTTCCTTACAAAACAAATTGGTTAAGAAACCACATTTATGAAACTGCAGAATAGGATTATTACTTTTGCTAACGGAATCCTGAGAATTTTTCCTATAACGATATGCTGGTTTTGTATAAATCGGACCATCCTGAATGCTCTGTTTCGCACAGCTAAACTTAAAAATTGACTATCTCCAGCAGTTTCGCTTTGCAAGCTTCCACTGAAAAAGTCGAAACCGTATTCCATTTACCGTTTTCAGGTAAACCATTTAAATCCCTCATTACTGACGACATTCACTTTGGAATTTATTTCCAAATTAACTACGCCAAATAGTGGGGAAAATGATCACGATAGGTGCATAGCCCACCACTAAACATGCATGAAAAATCTCAGCTCTGTGACTAACACCTGATTTTTCGTGATTCCCCGAAGGTAATCAAATCAGAATATCCTGCACATATTTCGGAATATATGGCAAAAATTCTAAAGCTTGCATCCAGTAATGCACACAATCACCACCAGGGCGCCCCCCTGTTGGCACGTATCGTCCCCAAAACCGATTTGATGTTCCACCTTAAGCCCTTCTACAGTCTGTTGCATGACCCTACATATAAATGATGCAGTAAAGTGGAAGTATATGTAGGTATATTAATTTAACTGGAAACCCTATGCATCCTGCAAAATGTCAGGCTGCTTCTCTGCATTACTCAATTAAATTTGTTTCCAACAATAATTACTTTGGATATTACAAATTAATTATAAAGCCTATTTTAAAGGAAAATACATACCACACCCCACCAAAGTGCTTCAGCGAAATTTGAAAAATTCTCTTTGTTTTCGTCTTTCTCAGCCAAGTACACCAAAAAGGAAGAAAAGATGAGCCCCAAGAAACCTATGTACAACGTGGTGATGAGTTCCTGTTATTGGGTTGGGTTGGGGGCGTATAATGCAAATATATAGCTTATTTGTACGATCATATAGCAAGGTATCGAAATGCGATTTTGAGTGTTATTATCGATATTTACCTGGCGATGAGCATAAACGACGGAACCGAGTAACTTCCAAGTACCCCCTCTGCGGTCCATGCGAACCATGCGCAGAATTTGAAAGAAACGAAGCACTCTGAGGGCAGAAGCAGCAAACACCTGGCCATGGCTTCCCATTGCCAGAACCACTCCCGAGGCACAAATCACAATGGAATCTGAACAACGAGCACAAACACATTTACAAGTCAATGAAACTTAAAGGCGAAGTAACATGGTTTTGTACACGGACATGCCCTTAAAACTGTTGAAAGGAAAGAGAAAATTAAAACTATGAGTTCCTTTGGAATAATTTTACAAAAACTATTGATGGAGTGATTGAGAATTGAAGAATTACGATGAATTGGAGCGCCATTGGCCAACTGCCGACCGTGACATCATAAACGTATAAGCAAAAGGGCGTGGTTGGCACTGTATCAGTATTTTGCCTTTATTTGCCTTACTATTTCTTTTGAAACCTGTCAATAATGGAAAACATGCCACGTACATTTGATGGAATAATAGTTCAGACCCTTGCAATTCCACCATAGACAAGTTATTAGGGAGATGATACTACATGCCTCAACATTATTGCTAGGATATAGATTTACTCTATTTAGATAGGGAACTACATTGTAATGCATATCCATCCACGTTCATGTATTGGTCAGCTAGCTGTCACGCTATCGGCTATTCGCGATGGCCAAATTGCGAACCAGTGACGTCACTCAATCTTCCCAGAGGACCTTAGATTCGATTCCAGTATCTTGTCAGCTCTTACGTGTGACATGTGAATACAGATGTGCCAAGGGCTTCCTGTGAAAACGACGAGCACTTGGAACCATTCGGATGCTATACACACCGATAATGGAAAACTCGATAACTCTAAATGTCAGGGAAAGGCAAGATTTATTCTCCAATAACTTTTTCATCGTATTAAATCAAAGTGAGTCCTAAGATCTGTTGCAACAAGATACAATAACAGGGTGGTGCTACCTGAGGGGCTCACGAAAGATACTTAACATCGAAATATGGATATGGTGCGTGTTACGCGTTGCGCGTTATGCAAAGGCCAGTACATAGTGGAAACCGGTTAGTGTCACCTCGGTTAGTGTCATCATCTGGATACAGTCACCGTGATTGACGGAGTCTAGCATGACAATAGGGCTTTGTATTAAATAGGTCGGTTATAATCACTTCTGATTTAGGAAACTTATAATACGGAAAATTGATTTTGGGCAGACATCGGGTTTCAGCACTTGATATAGTCAACAAATCCATATTTAATGTGGTCCTCCCTATAATCTTTGTGGCAACAGCCTTACAGGAAGTAAACTATACTTTAACCATAGAAACTGGTTTAAACAAAATCAGCAAAAACATTTGCACAGTAATTTACTTCTATTGATGCGAAATAAGTTGTAGCAGAAGTGCGCTAACAAGAAACTTCGGTTACAATCAACCAATATGGATTGTCCCTTCGAATTGACTATAAACGGTTACTACTGCAGGGTGGTCATAAAGTCTTTGACTGATTACAAAAATTCATTGTACACAAACCATGCTGAATACAAACATGTGGTTTGCATAAGTTCATAATTTATGTAAATTAGAAAATTGGAACCATTGCTTATACCTATAATACAGAAGGGCCTTCGCATGAACTTGAAACGGCCCAATAGGCCCTGGTACCTGGAACGGCATCCGGCAGACCACAAACGAAAGATGTACTCGAAGAAGAACCAAATCACAACCACCTTTTCCTGGCATAAACAGAGAATAAAATGCATTGCATTCATCAGAATCACTTGCAATTACTCATTGCACTGAATATTTTCATTATTGTATCTACTGATTGTAAGAGGATATATAGGGACCTCATTAAGGAAGGTTCAACCAATCAAGACAAAGCCCATCTACAATCTAAGCTATGTCATTTCAGACCATCAAGACCATCATGACCATCAAAAGCAATCAGTGATGTGAACTTTATTTGTGCCCATTCAGTGGACCCTCACACATGTCCCATGATAAGGGCAGACCATTTAAGATAACTACATGTCTTTTATTCTGGACACAGACAACTTAAAGACATCCAATTAGATTTCCCAGGATTCAATAAAACATTAGGAATTTGTAAGGAAATGTGCATAAAAGTTAAAACTTTAAAGAGGTTTTGTGATATGACCTTCAAAAACACAGCTCAATGTAATACTAGCTAATATGGAAACCTAATTATAGTGTGGATGAAAGACAATAAAGACAATCCTTTGTTGATTTTAAACCATATTTTATCAATATTATAGTACACAGAATGTTCAAACTTTCAACAGGTCACTCAGTTCTAAGTTATTAATTATATTAAAAAACTTTTACCACATAGGAGTTCAGGTAACTTTATTAAAAGTTAGTGAAACTAATTAAGTTACTGATTTCACCGAGATTTTATTGCAACATTTCCTTTCTTAATGGTTTTTCTTGTATAGATTAATTTTAAGGGTACCCCACAAAAACATGTCAATTTGTTCTGAAAGTAAGTATTTTTTTAAGGCCTTGGGACATCAGAGAATAAGAACTTGTAAGGACCTGTACAAACCCTGTTTTTTCAAATGTGATTTACTCCAGACCATCTCAGTGCACGTCAATTATTGGAAGTTAACCAAGAGTTATTACAGTGCATTCATAGATGACAAGTGACCTGTCAATTATTGTATGTTATGACTACCTCTTTCTCTCTTGTTGGCTGCAAATTTCTGGGAATTGCTGTTATATAGTACATAGAATAAATGCACTCATGCATTATGTGGGAACGATGCAACTGGAATAATTGAAATCACCTGACAGCATATTCTTTATGCTAAAAATACCAAATATTACAGTTATACCTTCCCTGAGGTTTCGTATCAATAACTGTACCTAAAGGTAAAATATCAAATGTGCAAATACCTTATTATAGTCCCTACTTAAATTTGATTACAAGGAATTATGTAATATTGGTAATATAATAAAGGTGCAACTCAAGGTAATACCAATACCTATTGACTAGACGAATCAAGGCCGAATCACATTCGCGGATGAACACATTACTTCTACATACATAGGAGTTAACACTTATCTGTCTGTAGGTAGAAGCGCCACAACGTCAACCACTCTATAATAACGTTCAGTTACTGAACTCACAAGATATGATCATTTCCAATCACCAGTCTTTGCATCACTACACTGTTCATATCATTTTACATATGTGGACAAATAGCTGGAAGGCTTCATAGTAGTAAAATGCAAAACAGTTTGGGACTATTTCCTTTAGTACATTTTACAACACTTAATTAGATTTGCATTGGTATTACTTTGAGTTGCACCTTGTATGTAGTAATAGAATCCATGTATCATAATTCACACCCTGCTATGTATATTATACTTATTCAATGACTATATAAGTGTTGCAAAAACATTCCTTTTAATCTTTTTATAAGATAGATATTGCACCAAAATCTCCCCCTTTTTTGAAATCTGAAATCTTTTGATATGCTGAATAAGTAAATGACGTCACGTGGAGCTTGAGCTGGGAATTTTCAAATTGCTCACTCATGTAAATAGGAGTAATACGATATTTATCCTTACTATATTTGTGTAAGGGAGTGAAGGAATGATGCACATAAGCTTATATAGCAATCGAGCCGATGAGTGAATGGATGCAATTAAGTAGGTAGATGATGGATGGACAATGAAAGAGGAACAATATGGCCGCTTTGCATGGTGGACACCACCAATAAAAAATAATATCAGGGGACACAAGCTGTGGCCATATAACTGAGACCATCAACCACAGATTAAACGCTTATTATAGGCTGTCTTTGCGTGATAGAGCCTCCAATGAAAGGGTTTCGGTTTTTTGTGTGCATGCGTGGAAAAAGGGTATTTATCACAAAATGGCGTATATAATATTGATTTACTGGCAAGAATTTCACATATACTTTACCATTTTGACGAGTATGTCACTGGCCGCGTCTTCGTAGGCTTTGATGGTGGAAAACACAGTTAACACCAGACACAGAAACACCATTAAAAACCTGGAAATATACAAAAAATGAAGCCATAAGTTTAATTAGCACTTTAGTATGTCATGTACCCTAATTAAAAAAATTACAGAAGCTATAAATATACATGTAACTAAACATGAAACATAAGCTATAGGTCTATCTCAGATATCCATTTCATGAGATTATGTTTAACCAATGAGGGTATAGGCTATAAATAAACAGGGAAACATGTTTGACATGGCTATATCTATTTATTGATCCGTTTGGGTCACCATACCGAAAGATATTTCATCAACTGCATCAACAGTTGCATAAACTTTCAATCCATACATTTGTAATTTGAGTTGTGAATTAGCAGTATTTTTTATAACATGCTGTTCAAGATCTAATTTGTAATTTAAAGAACACAGTAAACACATTTTATTAATTTTATTACATGAATAAAATGTAGATAATATTTCAATTAAAAAGCAACCTTATTTATTAACTTTGGCAATTATTCATGGATATTGGATATTGAAATTTCAGTTATTTCACCTCATTAATTTTTAATTTTCTGTCTTAAATATAACCACTACATGTTATGTTATAACATGAAATGACTAATGCAACATGAAATGAATGCTGAAATTATAATATATAATGTATACTTTAATATGCGTCTGTATACCTATGTTAGGCTACTATGTTTGCCCAGTGCCCATTTCCTAGTTGTGCCCCACACAAGGGACTTCCATCCCAATTTAATGGGAAAACCAGGGGTTATCATGGGGGGGGGGGGATGGGAAGACTATGGGCCAATCCACACAAGGAGCATTTTCTCCATTATGGCTTTATGGTTTTATGACCTGATGACTTGGGTGTAGTCTGAACATTAATGTTAAGGAGTGGGTGCCTTCATGGTTCAACATGCCAGTGATATTATCCAACATGTCCAAACCAGCTTTTAAAGGTCACCTGGTTACATTTTTGCCATTTCATGCAGCTGCTCAACTTTTATTTAATCACAACTGTTTTCTGTACTAGACAAAGTCAGTCAATCTTTGAAATTCTAATAGGAGGAATGCAGTGAAAACTTTCTGTTGTAGTATGAGCCGTAGTAATGAATTAGAGCACCATCTATGAACAGCCAGTCTGCATGTTTATTGTAGGAGGTC